>JAOWBL010009110.1:0-41876 GCA_028564865.1 Zenarchopterus dispar
ATATATATATATATATATATATATATATATATATATATATATATATATATATATATATATAAATGTGTGTGTGTGTGCGCGCACACAAATGTTTTTATGTATTTTGCATAGTCGCTTTCTTTTAAAAAGCATGGGTATGTTAATTTCATGTTTTTTCTTTGTTTCTTTCAATACCAAGTGCTTGCCTGCATTCCTGCCATGTTCGTAGATGATTTGTGGGATGAAACAAATGGCAGAGGTTTATAAAATGAGCATTTTATTACTATAAATAAAATGCTAGTGAGCTCAAACTCCAAAGAGTTAAAAACCCTCCTGAAATTCTGAATAAGTGTGATTTTTATCACACCTTAAAATAATTCAGGCCAGTAGATCCAAAGAAAGAGCCACAATCTTCCAGCTGAAGGATACTCAGCTGACGGCTCAAAGGCTGAAGGTCATTTTCTAGAAGAGAAGGGGAGGTTTAGAGTTAAACAATGCACAAAAAGCACTAAATAAATCAGGATGTAAAAATAACCAAGGCTAACAAGAGATGACAAGAAACTGAAATGAAAACCCAAAAACAAGTGGACAAGGTTAACAGCAAAACAAAGAACAAAAGCCAGCAGGTCATTAAAAATCTTGGAGTTGATAATTAATTCTCTTATGAAACCCCTCACCATCGTTGCTGCGTTCGTCCCTGCAACAACCTGCGTGGTGTCTCTGGTAGAGAGGCTTTGAATTTTATAATCCTTTGGAGGTCATCATAATTTATCAACCTGTGGTGTGTGTGTGTGTGTGTGTGTGTGTACAAATAAAATATCAGCATGATTGCGCTGGCGTATCCACTGCTGTATGCTTGCAAACCACACATCATTACCCTTTAAATATATGCATCAGACTATTTTTTTAAAGCTTATTCCTTGTTTGAAACATTAATTATTCAGAAAAGCAATCACTTAAATATCCTCCACCTCCATTGGCTCCCACTCCAAATATGGGAGAGGCAGGATCATCCCCTGAGAGAAAATAAATAAATAAATGATACGTCTGATCCTGGTGAACGTTATAAACCAAGAACATGAAGTCATGAGGAGAAAAGTGAGCAGAGTAAAGATTCAGAATTTCCTTTTGGGCATTTTTTTCTCTGAAGTGAATATAGCGAGGTTATTATCAGATGTGGAAAGTTTACTTTTGAAGCAATTTAGTAAGCACAGGGTAATTGAAGGATTCTTTACAAATCTCTCCAGAGATAAGCGTAGGAAGAGGAGGGGATTAATTACGAATCACTGCAAGGATGGAGAGTACAGGAAGAGTAGGAAGAGATTAAATGGGAGATGTGTTTGGAAAAATGCCAAAATTATTAGACAGAAACTGCAGGAAAGTCGAGAATGTTGAAATCTGAAATTTTTAAAAAGTCAACAAAGAGAAAAGGAAGGTGGAGAACGTGTTATGCAAGGAAATACCAATTAGTTAATAGGGAATCCATCTCACAGACATATAAAAACAAAAATTTAAAACTGTGTTTGAATGCTTTTAACAATGATTTGTACACGTGTGTGTGACTTAAATAAATAAATATCTTGCCACAGCTAAGCAGGATTAATTACAGAAGCAGGAAAATGATATTCCCATGATAAACTATACTGTCTTAAATGAACACTGACCTTTAAAGTTCAAAAAGTCCAAATCAGTCAAATTTGAGATGAAATGAATAATAGAAATAATTCAGCTGTTCCTAATATCACTTGATTTGTATGTTTTGCAGACAGCATGAAAAAAAAAGTTTGTCTTGGGTCATTTAATGTCACTGAAGAGGTGGGGAAAAGATGAGCAGACTTCCACTATGTTGAGGAGACTTCAGTGTGAAGAAGGAAGACAAATAGAGTAAGTCAACCTAAACCAACACACAGTGAATAACACTTAGGAAATAAGACACAATGTCAAGTGACTGCTTAAAACACAAACGCAGAGATAAAACAATAGCAAAGGATGAGGTTGCAACACTATGATGAATCTAGAAAAACTCAGAAGCTGAAGAGAACAAATCCCTTGAAAATCCCTCAGAAAAATAACAAACCCAACCCAACAAAAGCCATACGACATATTATCCATCCACCATTTGTACCTGCTTGTTACTATTTTAGGGTCACAGGGGTCTGCTGTAGCCCATCCCAGCTCTCTTTGGAGCAGAGGAACAAATTTGTACTGAGGAACAGAAACAGTTTTTCTTTTTTTCAGGAATTTTTGTGCCTTGAAAGGAAAAATACCTTACACAAATGCTTGCATGTAGAAGACTGAAAGGTCTTGCTTTGCAAGTTTTGCCTTCTGTAATATGAGAAAAAAGTATGGAGACGGATGCTGAGAATGCCTGTCAGTGTGGTGTCAATATTCCGGGTACCCTGGGGTGGGTTTTTGAGTGTCATCATTTAAAAAGGAGGAAAACTAGAACAATTGGATGTAGAGTTCATGTGCTTGTGGAAATCAGAAGCTGAGACCAGACTTAGACAACAGTTTGGTTGTGTTTTGACATACAGCTCCCTGACCAGACCTGAAGACAGTTTGCAAGTTTAAGTCTGCTTTTCTGGATTTCTGCATGCCGTTTGAACCCACCGCACCAGAGATTTGATGCCTCTTGGACCTCCAGAAGATTGCTAGACACTTCAACAAAATCTCTGGTAAACTTACAGATTAAAGGCTGTGGACTGTGAAGCCAAAAATTAAATTCATTCTCCACACTCCAATCAAAATTGGGGCAGCATACCTGCGCAAAGTGAGATGACCTACCTCACTTGACAAAAAAAAAAAAAAAAGCAGTGTCCTTCCTAATCAGTTCTATAGCATCAATTCAGCACCAAATGTATTGCAAATCAAAACCAAGAATCTGAGAATCAAAACAGAGTCTTTAACCATTTTCAAACTCTCATTTGCATTTTTTTTCTTTTTGTGGTTGCAATTCTGAAATGAGTTTTGCATCAATCTACTGCAGCCATGTGAGACAAGATCAGTACATTTGGCGTTGATTTGATGCCATGATAAGCTGACTTACTCAAAAATGTTTATTGAAACAAACATCAGCAGTGGCTTACTTACCAACCTGAAGAAATATTGCAAGGTCTGCATCAAACTTCATTTCTTTGCTGTCCATGAGCAGTCTCCAACCAGAACAGCTGGTTTTAGTCCTGTTTTCATTTGCTCTTTTTTGCTCCCAGACGAGGCTTTTTTTCCTGTATCAGATGGTTGTAGTGATGGTAAAGTTCTCTTCTGCAGAGTTTCATCCATCCTTGTTGTTTCTGTTTATCTATCCTAAAATGGTAACTTGGCAGCGGTACCTACATGACTGAAAATAAGTTCAAGTAAGCCCACAAACTGTGTGAGTTCCTTGTGTCATCACATCCTACTGAGGCCGATATATTGCTCACTACCGCCACACATGGCAGAAACTGGAATTACGACACTGGACAGACTGAAGCTAGTTGTTTAACAGCAACTGTCGATATCTCAGTAGCCAAATGCATAGTCATCATTTCTGTGACATGACTGCACTTATTTCTTCTGACTCTCTTGCTGTTTCTAGGTTGTTCTGGGATATTTTAACCCACAACCTAACGCATTCCTCCTTTAAAAAAAAATGTAACTGGGACCACAAAGATCCTCTGCTTATTACTTTTTGTTGACTTTGAATTCAAATCTAGCACTGAATGTATTATCTTATTATATATTAATTTTCTGAGTAGTTGTTTTCTAGCTTGAATTTTGAGTTCATGAGGTATTTTTTGTCAACCTTGGTTGACATTAAATGTGCTATTCTGATAAATTTGACATCAGACAAAAATAATGCAAGACCAGATTCTGGACATTGATGGGGTTTGCAGAGGATGGACTTAAAAGGCTGGAAACCAAGACAGTATTTCTGAAAGGGGGTTTAGCAAACTATGAGATAAGTGCTGAACTTTACGTTTTCTGAACCTGCGTCAACCAAAGCAGACGTGCCCACAGGAATTTACTCAGAATCATAAACCTATTGAGACTTTCACATGTCTTTATCAGGTGGTGAAAAAAAAAATCAAACAAAATACACAAAGAGCAATAAATAGTATTTACATCGATATTGGGCAGCTCGATAGTGTGAAAAATCTGAAATGTCAAGCTGCAGAATATTTTATTGAAGTTTGAAGATGACGACCTTTTTACATTTAAAAGTTCTTAAATCATAGTATAATTTTTTGTTGTCAGTGAAATGTTGGCACATTATGTCCTCATCTGGTGCTGTGAGATAGGCTTATATTAGATACTGAAAACAGACAGTAAACAATAAAATGTGAATAATTACCAGAATGGCTTTACTTCTCACTTTGGCATTTTGCCTGCATTAATTTTTTTTTTCAATTTTCACAGTCCTTTTTGACACACAACAAACAGGACTTCTCAAACCTCTTGTATCTAGGATTATGAAGCTATTTTAGGTTAAATATTGGTTTTAAGGAATCTTACCCCACGCCCCCTATAAGCCTCCAGAAGGCAAGCTTTTCAGCAAACTCCATAACAAGACCAACAGTTATCTAAAGAAAAACAGACAGCCTCTTGGCAAGAGAAGAAACCACAAAATTGATTCCAAACATCTGACTTGTGCACTGCCTCATCCTACCTTAACAGCTTTTTACTCTAGGAAATTGAAATGTTTTATCTGTGAAATGCTTTATATGTGCCGCTAGGTTTTCTCATCAAAAACTGCATGTACACAAGACATTTCTCCATTCCACACAGCTGTCCATCACTGTGCCATCAAAATATTGAGAAGAGTTCCTTCCCTGCACACATGCAGATCCCAGCAACTGCTAACTATGGCAAGGGGTTACTTCATAGAGTATGTTTCATATGAAAGAATATTGGAAACAGTGGCAAAAAAGGAAAGTTTAATGCTTCTTTACTCCAGGTCCCTCCAATATGCCGAAGCATGCATACTAAGCTAATGGATGGTTTTAATTTGACATTAGGAGTGAGACCGTGTGGTAGTTTTATTTGAATGGACTGGCGACCTGCCCAGAGTGTACCCCTGTCTTTCACCCACAGAGACCTGGCATGGGCTCCAGCAGATCACTGTAAGCCTGAATAACAAAGAACCACATTTAGATAATGGGGGGATGCCTCAAATAGCTTTGCACCCAGAATACCTACAAAAACACTGTAATTATTCCTAAATAATACCAAAAATCTCACAGAAAGGCTTCTTCTGAAATTCCTTGAGGTAGAGGCTAATTGATGAATGTCTATCTGATCAGCAACAGGAGTTCATAAGTTTACGATGAAGGTCTCAAAATACACAATCCAGTAGGCATCATGAATAAGGTGATGAAGCTCTAATACCTCTCTTCCACTTGCTTGTGATATATCCGTCAGTCTGTATTTTAATGAGAACTTGAGAAATCTGGTGTAGCTTCAAAACTCCTGTTGTTTGTCAGTGTATGATTTACCTAAAAGCAAAGACCATCCAGCGATACCTAAAACAGCACCAAAAAGAAGGAAAAAAAGCAGGCTTATGAAACAATGTTCTTTCAGTTGTTTGACTCTGTGGTGAAATTGTACAGACTACGAGTGCAGGCTGCATCAACCATACAGAACTGTGCTGCCTGGAATTGAACACCAGGGGGCACAATCCATATTTCAAACAGCCTAACCATGATCATGTGGAAACCAGGCTCCAGGGTCAAAACCAGTTAGGTAAGAGAACGATGTGGGAGTCTGACATTTTAGCTGTGGAAAGTGTTTGTCATTAAAATTTTTCCAGTGTGAATGTACTGCCCCAGTGAGAAAGGCTTTTAGAGCTGTCAAGGTTTTAGACTTTTATGCTTGGAGAGAGAATAGTGAGAAGAAAGGGGTGGGTGGAGGAGGACAGACTAACATGCACTTCAATAAAATAACTCAGACAAAAAGAGAAGAAAGCTCTCTTCACGAAATTGAATTTCTTACACCCACAAACACATTCGCATGGGAAAACATGAATGTGTGTGCATGTTTTTGTATTTTACTACTTCCTATTTATCATAATGGAGTTCTGAGGGCTCTTCACCATACATAGTGTGGACTTGGTTGTGGTTTTCTGAGCACAATTGATCAGCTAAATGAAGTCTGAAATGAAAAAAAAAAATTAAACCAAGTTAAAATGATATTAGGAATACATGAAAAAAAAGACTACATCAAGTTGAAAAGAAAAATGTTTACTTGAAGACCTGACAAAGCCAGGTGATCACATCACAGACTAGAGACAAAGTTTTACTAAAGAATGTTTCACCTGATAAACAAATAAACATACTGGGAATTTGTACTGCAACTTTTATGAGGTTTAATTTAAAAAAAAAATCTGTAGTTGGAGGTACATATGACTAAGGTCTGCAAGAAATGGATAGAAGTAATTGTAGGTGGAGGACTGAGTCACATAGACACAGAGGATGATCTGTAGCTACCTGAAGGAAAGAAGATGGGGTGTTGGAACATGCATGTGAACTAGGGCTGCTGGTGAAGAAGCTTTAGGCTGGGGTTGATGAAAAACTTGGGGAGAGCTTGTGTCTGCAGCTGTGTGCAGTGTTTGCAGATTTGCGTAAAAGCTGAAATGTGGCGTGTTGGCTTACTGGTTAGAACGGTTGCTTCACAGGAAAAAGGCTCCTGGCTCAACTCACAGCAGGGATCTACAGAGACTGCAAACTGTCCCCATGCTTTAGTGGGTGATCGCCAGGTACTCTTCCACACTCCAAAAAGATCTGCGTCATATGCAACACACAAGAGTGTGTGTTGTCTTTATGTAGCCCTGCAATACACTAGAGAGTGTCCTTCTGCACCTCAGCAGTGTGTTTGCCAATGGGAGCTTGAGGAAAATAACTCATTTGTATTTTCAGGTCTTTAATTCAGGGCTTTAATTTTCAGGTCTTCAATAAAACGTGCAGTCGTAGGGCTTTGAATCAAGCAGCTGCGCAGGTTTTGTGGCGGCAACAGAACTAACATTTTCTTCTTCTGGAGTTTAGAAATAAATTTGCCAATCTAATGAATCCATATTTTATTCCCAATAGAACACAAAAATATGTCAAAATGAAACATAGCTCTTTTTGAATTTGATGGCAACAACATCTCAAAAAAAGCTGGAACAGGGTGATGTTTATCATTATCCAACATTCCTTCTTTTAAGGACTGTCTGTAAATGTCTGGGACGTGAGACCAGTTGCTGCAGTTTCAGGAGAGGAATGATGTCCCATTCTTGTCTGATGCAGGATTCCAGCTGCTCAACAGTCCTGGATCTTTAACAACGATGCACCAAACGTTTCCTATAAAGAGGACCATCACTGAAAGAGATATCAACTCGAGAGGAGCATGCGCTACTCTAAAATGACCTTTTTCAGCTTTGATGGACCTTTTCCAGATCTGGAAGCTGTCCACCTCACTGATACAACCCCAGGCCATGAGATATGCAGGCTTTGAGAAGTAAGCGCTGATCACAAGCAGGATGGCCCCTTTCCTCGAGTGTGTAGGATAGTGCTCATCATTTCCACAAAGAATTTCAAATGTTCAGCCATCTGACCACAGAACAGTTTTCCACTTTGCTGCAATGATCTCTGGCGCAGAGAACATGGTGTCATTTTTGGACAATATGGGTTCTTTACATGATGGAGCCATAAGCTGCATTTGTGGATTGCACATACACTCTTGAAGTGCTCCTGAGCGCATGCAGTGATTTCCAGTAGAAAATCACATCTGTTTTCAATGCACTCACAATATCCACTATAGGTGATGGAATTGCCAAAGTCTACAATTTTACACTGGGGAACAGTTTCCTGAAATTGGTCACGTAGATGACCTTCTGATGTTTGATGTGAAGAATGCAGACAGACTGATTTGGTTGCAAGTATAAGCAGGGATCACTATAGGTCTAAGCACTGGCCCTCTAACAACAAGGTTCTGACACAAGGAAGGAGCCAGCTGCTGGGACCCAAACACAGAGCAGTCTCAATTTTTTTTTTTTTAAACAAAAAGATCAGTTGCTAAACAGACTTTTATAAACACAGACAGAATTCAGAAAAAGTCTCTGTAGCAAGACACAAAAACAAGGGTTAACAAAAAAAAAGCACTCAAAAAGTCTTTAGTCAGAATCCCAGTTGAATCTGATCATTTAAGAGGTACCAGACACTCAGCTCCAGTGGTACTACTGTTCCTCCTAAACATGCTTCCAGCCAGTACTTCCAGCACCATGCCACCTATGGTACTCAGAGCAGTCACTCTGTGGGAAGACACAGGTATTAGCAATATTTTGCCCTCTTGTTCCCGACTCGCAATCCCCCACAATCTGTCTTTTTTAAGAGTACATTCAATGCTGAAACCTCCACAGTACTCTCATGCACTAATATGCCCTAGCCCATAGGGTCTCGTGTCAGTCTCCCTTCCAACTCTGACAGCGTTGGCTCTAGCGGCTCCATCAACCTCAGCAACAATTCAGCAATATGGCAAGCATCCATCCCATGTGGTGCTTCCCATTATGTTGTCTGCCTCCTTTTATTCAAAGTCCTAATCCTTTGCATGTGTTCTAGCTCCACCTCCCACCAGCAGGCAGCAATTACTGAAATCATGTACACAGGTGTGTGTCTGTGGCCATGCAGTCCCAACAAAAGGAAAAAAAACAAACACGCTGCAAGATGAGTCATAAAATTCCACTCAGCATGCACATATCTTGCCAACCGCTTCCCAGTGTGACACAAGTTTAAACTGTTGACAGAGGTTTTTAGCAGCAAATGGAGGAAGGAATTATTCACTGTCAGAGGCTGTTGGTGGAGGTTTTTGTCTTCCGATGGCTGTGACTGGACGGAGAAGATAAATTTAGGCTTCTGAAGAGGTTTTTAGTGGGGACTGATGACACACCGTATTTTTAAATATCTGTAATAGAGACTGACAGATGGTATATGAATGTTGGACATAAGAGAGGAAGATTTTTATATATATACATATATATATATATATATATATATATATATATATATAGGTTTTGGGGGACCTTGTCTCTCCAGCAGTTTTTGAAGCTGCCCCTCACTGGTGTCCTGCAGAAGTGTGTGGAGCTGGCTCCAGCTAAAAGGTCGCTGAGCTCCTGGGTAAGTTTGTTGAACATTAACCATCATCACAGAGCACTACTGATCTCCGTTAGTCACTATTACTGATGCTGCTGTGTTTTTTCAGGCAAACTGGAGGTAGACCACACGCCGAACAGGAGGTTCCTTTTTTACGAGACTATGGCGACAGCGACTTCCTACCGTGAACAATGTTAGTTTTTTATCAGGGCTTTTCTCTCTTCATGTGTGAAAAGTGAATTAAAGTGTGTAAGAGGACTTTATTGTTCCTTTTTTTTTTGCGTACCTTGAAGTGACATGCGTTTCCTCTCTGGAGCTGACTTCCGTGCTGCTCGTGCATCCAGGAGTAAAACGTTTTCTGCAGTTTCTCCCTTTCCTTTTTTGCAAGTCCTGAGACAACTAACCAGTCAAGTTTTTTCTCTCTCTGCATCATTTAGAGATTTTAATCCATGCTTTTATCACAACTGGTATAGACTACAATAATGTACTATATTCTGGGATGAGTTAGACATTATTTTTGCAACTGGTGCTGGTCAAGACACTCCATCTCATCTTTTAACCGGGACTCAAAAAGATGAGCACATCACCCCTAGTTTTGGTATCATGCCACTGGCTCTCAGTTTGTGTCTGGGTTGATTTTTAACATTCTTATTTGCTGTCTCATGTTAGCTGATCTGCTAAGCTGAGACAGCGACCTCAAAGCTTTGAGGTCATTCATCATCCCTGTCTAAGGCTAAGACAGGCTGGCTACCTTCCTGATTTTTAAAATCATCTTTTAAAACTTATTTATTCTTGTTTATTGGCTTTTCATTCACTTTGAGACATGTTTTTCTACCTGCATTTTAATTTATGGCAGGCTGACCAACTCTTTTAAGATATTGTATCTTGTATGTTGTTATCGTTTTAATTCTAATATTCTTTTGGCTTTTAACACAGTTTGTGTTGACGTTAGTGTTCCACATTGCAATTAGTTTTCTGTATCTTATTCTTCTATTTAGTTTTTATTTAAATTCTCTTGGTTTTCAGCACTTTGGCCATCTGTGTTGTTTTAAAGTGTTTTAACAGATGTAGCCACATGCTTTTGTCCACATACTGTAGCTTCATTAATGGAACATAATACTGGAAAATGATCCACAACTGTGGGAGTACAAATCTACTTTGACAGTTTTTTGTTTTTTTTCCTGACAAAAGTGAAGGCTGGAGAATGTGACACTTCCTAAAAGTGAGCATACATTCATTCAAGTAACTCAAAAATAATGTTACAATGTAAACAAAACTTGCTTGTGCTGCTTTAAAATGTATTTTTCTCAGATGGTTGATATTCTGAGATGCTTCACACATGGAGATCACCTGTCAGCTGTGATCCCTGAGGCCCCAGGCGTGGGGCAACTCTGTCCTTTTCAGATGCAGCTACTCTCAGTCTCCTACACGGTGAACTGAGAAGTATGACAACTTTTTTTTGTGAAAGCAGCACAGTTAATGTTCTTCTTCAACGTTGATCCGGTAGTGCAGCTACGCCGTAGCGGGGAAGCCACACTGTACCCAAACCTGCATCAAAGTGGACTGTGACGAGGTGTTTGGTTTTCTTGATAACGTTACATTTCCTCCGTGGATGTCCAGGTACCACTTGTTCTGCATCATCTCAAACCAGACAGCAAGAGAGATGGAGCAAATTGAGGAGCGTGTCATTAAAGCGTCTGTTTTGCAAACACAGGCACTTATGTGATGCAGTCTATCAGCCAGCATGAAAAGTCCGATAGATTACAGCTCATGAAGAGAACACTGTGTGAATGTCACAGAATGCATGAAAAGATGGAAAAACAAAAGGGTGGAAAAAATATTTGTCTCTGGAAGAAACACGGAGCAGGAGCCCAGAAGGGATACAACCTTATTTGTTCATGCTGTGGTTCGAGACACTCATTTAATGCATCAATACATACTCCAATTATTACACGGTGTGTTCAATATTTCATTAAAACCAAGTGTTGATTGAAATGAGTCATGGTGTCACCCTTTCTTTGGATCTGGGATGTTTTTTTGTATTTTGGAGATAGATAACCTGCTGTTTCCATAAGGCTTCCAAAAGATTTTTTTTTTTTTTTTTTTTGCATATTTTTAGTTATGTGTAAACTTGCACATAACTTTTTGAAATAAAGAAATACCTGTACATCCAGTTCATAGAAATGTGGTTTTTAAGATTTGTCCGGTTATTAAACTGGCCATGACACATTGTCCTTTGTTGCCATAGCAACACCCCTTGCGGTGACTCAAACGAGAAGATGAACTAAACATTTTCATATGCTGTGAAGCTGTGAGACTTCAGACAAGGTGATGTCACCATAATGAGTTAATTCATTTGACACGATGATATTTTACCCTGTTAAGTCAACATGAAACCACAGCAACATGATGACGACAGTTGTCTCTTCATTTAATCTTTTCCGAAGAAACACCTCCAGCAGCAAAGGTCAACACACTTCCAGCCGACAGATTGAAAATAAAGCACATCACTGAATTCATGGTGTGCTAATGAACAGAAGAAGTAGAGTTTACGGAGGGAGAAACGGCCAGAATGATGAAAGCTGCAACCATGAATGATTCCTTCATTAAACAGGTGCAGCGGCACTGAACTCATATCCTTCTGCAGCAGCTCGATTCACAGTTATTTATGCGATTCTTTATTGTGCATCATGATTATTAAGAGTTTTTTTGGATGGTGAATAAGTTTCTTTTTTATTTAAGGAGCTTGTAACAACTGTGAGCACTGCATTTTTGCTATATCTGATTGTATTGCTTAGGAGTTCTTCAGATGAATAAGTTAAAGTGAAGATTGAATTTTTTTAAAAATTCCATAAAGATAAAATTGATCCTCAGCCCTGCCATGTGCTGGAGTGGCTTTCGACTTTGACACTGATCCCCACGTTCCTCCTCTTTTCTAGGGTTGGATTGTAGAAGTAAAAGTACTACTGTTTATAGAGTGAATATGCCGTGTAACAGAAGAGTTGGAGCATAACTGGGTGGAACGAGAAACACACTGTAAACTGTTTAGACAAGGTAAGCTTAGAAAATATGAAATAGGTGCTATAAAAGTATGAATTATTTAACAGGAGGTTATTGGTCTCATCTCCAACTGATGCAGTGATCAGTTTGTTGCTACTAAATCATTACATAAACCCTCTGAGCAGACATACCCTGCAGAAGAAAAAGATGTCACTTGAGAGCTAAGAAAATTAACAGAAGAACTAATGAATTTTCACAGTGGAAAGTAAAGATATTTCACACACTATATGAAGGAGAAGTCAAGGTACTGGAACTAAACAGCTTTGTAGCTGTAAGAAAACCATCTAGTGAGGATAAATGAATAAAGGAAAAAAAGAGCAGAGGTTGGAGTGATGGAAAAATGTGATCTGGTCTGATAAATTCAGATTAATTCTGTTTCAAAGAGAGGAATACATCAGAGAATGAAGAGCTATGGATGAGAGATGAACCGTTAACACTGTGTAAGTGAGGATCAGGCATCAGTACAAGATATTGGCAATAATTTAGAGTAACTGTGGGAGAAAATAAATGTTTAATTTTAAACATTCATTAAATTGATGACACAGTTAAAATATAATTTAATCAAAGCGAAGGAGGGTCCAGCTAGTAGGGGGGATTTTTTTTTTTTTTTTTTTTTTTGGTGAGGCAGCATTTATCTAAAAAAAGTAAATATTTAAAGGGGACAGATGTTCAGGATAGCATCCCCCCGGATTTTTCAGCCTTCACTAAGTAGCAGTTGCTTTTTATTTTATTTGTGAAAATCAACATTATTCAGTTACTAAAAAAACCCTCAAATCTTGCTCTGCCATGTGAAAGTAACATGAAAAGATAAGTTGTTCCGATCATTGTTTAAGGGTGTCAGAGGACACACCGGTGTTTTTGATTGGTGGAGATGGAGCTGAGGCTGAGAGAGAACGTTGGATGAAAACACTACAGTGTCATGTGATTTGTCATGATGATCACACTGATCATCTCTGAGCAGCTCAGCATCCATCCATCAGAGGAAGCTGCTGCCTACATCAGTTATGAGCACTTTTTAAAAATTAAGGTTTCACCTCTGAAGTCCTTTCAGAAATCTGAAAGCCTACAGAGGGAAACTTGAAAGTCTTTACACTGATTAATTTTAAATTTAGAGACTTCAGTCTGCCTCATTAAATGACTTTTTGTAGAAGACTCATCAGCTCAATCTCTTTCACAGAGTTTAAGAAAAACTAAAAAAAAAAAAGGAAACATTAAGTATTGAAAAAATAAATCCATCCATTTCCAAGATTTTGAAGTTTATTTTTAAACAATTCACTATATTTGTGATCAGCAAAACAATTTTATCTCTGGAGAGTGTCACATTTCATGTTATCTTCTGTATCTTCTTTATATTGAGAAAATCTGTTAAAAATGTGGTGCATTTTCACAGTAACTCTTTTATTAAGTGATTTCTAAAAAAAAAAGAAAAAAACATAATTATTTTCCTGCCTTTTATTTCTTTTTTCCCCCTTTTCCAATCATTAATCCAAACCAGATGGATTTTACAACCAAAAACCTGTTCAGCTAGAATTAAGAATCTGTCATGGAAAAAGTCACCCAGCTTTTGGTTTTCATAAAGATTTTACTAAAACGTTTTGGATTATCATACCACATGACATGGTTGCTTAGAAACACAGCTGTTTGGGAGGGGGACTTTGGAAATATTCATGTTTGTGGTTTGTGAGTTTTCATATCATCAGGCAACTGAAGATGGCAGTTTAGAGCTTTTGCCTGAGTGGTATTCAGTATCCTCTCCAAACTCACTTCAGCGTGTGGACTGGTGGAGCCATCGGTGGCATGCTCAGCTTCCATGCCACCGATGAGTGCCTCTCACAACCCCACTTTACCACTTCAAAGAAACATGTCTGTTCTTTTAAAGTTTGAAAACCTCTAAAAACCCAGCCACCAGAAATGGACCAAAAAAAAAAAAAAAAAAAGCTGTTTAACTCAAACATTTGAATAAAAGGTATCTCCACTGTATTTGGAAATGTTTTAGCTTTGCAATGCTGTTTGCACTATACAGACCATAAAACTGTTGCAGATCTTTGCTGTATTGATGATTAAATACAACTTTCAATGTCTTGGCAACCTCTGCCTATGTTGTTCAGATTATTACAGAAACAATCCTAGAAAAGTGTGGATATGAATGAATTAATGTACATACCTGCAAACACATGCCAGATGGGATGGACAAGTATGCTATCAACTATTCCACTTGGTGAAAGCTTTTTTCAGCACTTATGAGTCTCTATTTTCAGTTTTGAGAGTTTTCACCCAAAATTTTATTAAAAAAGTAAACTTCTTGAGCCATCAGTAGACTTTTAAAGGCAGGGTAAGACATTTCTGGATGAGTTGGTGGTGTATGTTGATATTTGAGACAAAAGGTAAGTGCTGCCCCCTCTCTCTCTGTTTCCAGTTTACAAAGTCTGGGCTGTATATTTGAAGACTATAATTGTTTTTACATTTAGGATTCCAGGACACAGCAGCTCTTACAGCTGGGACATGATGGGGAAGGTCATTTGTAAGGAGCCATTAAGTGATTAGTGAGAGAGAGAGAGGAGGCAGAGCAGGAAGAAATAAACGCTTCCTGATTTCACAACAGGGCGAAACTCATCCATTAAATCAACCTTCACAGAAATATTCAGTTTAGACAAGCACTGTCTTTCAACAGCTTTCATTTATGATCATTTCCACAAATTAACCATTTTTGAGCTGTGCAAACACCCTCTCTGACACATTTGATAAAATGTAAACTGTTGTTTCTGTTGGATCAATCATAGTTTGTGATTTTAAGCTTTACTGAATGTAGCAGAAAAGAACATATCAGCTCTGTCAACATCTCTCTGGAAAATAAGTATGACACTATTATATATATATATATATATATATATATATATATATATATATATATATCCAGATACAAACCAACAAGGTGGTAGTGGCAAACCAGCTAGACATTGTGATCATAGGCAAGCAGCAGAGGAAAGCCCACACTGGAGAAGTTGCTCCAGCAGATACCTGACGAAGGACCAGACATCTCTGTCTAGAAGAACGTAATCTTGGGAACAGCTAAAACGCTGCACAAGACCCTCAAGCTCCTGTGGTAGAGGACCCAATCCTGAGATGATGAACAGCCACCCACCCCACAGGTGGGAAATGTGAGTGGGTGAGGGAAGAGTTTTTTGTTTTTTTTTTTTTTTTAACTTTCTTGCCCATATCTAAGCTTCTTTTGATCACTGCGATCAAATCCAAAGTCATAATATTTCTAATAAACTGTAAAATGTCTCATTTTCAACATACCAATATAGTAAGCTGGTGCAAGCCAGTGGAAGATGATACCAGAAAAAGATGCATCATGAGTGTGATATAACAGCCACACAGCTGCTTACTTGGAGAGTTAGCTTGGATGAACCAGCTGTCTGTGATCATTCCAGCCAGTTGACAGTGAGGTGAAATAGTGTATTCTTTTATTCATATTTAATATTTAGATTTACAAGTTTTCAATTAAAAAACCCAGCTGAGATAAGAAGTAATATTTAATTGTTAAACTAGATTTTCATGATGTTGTTTGTTGTGTCTAGCTTTGATAGAATAATAATTCCTGTCTTACCTGTAAGCAGATGTTTGGCGAAGCATTTAATGTAGACTAAAAATGTAAACTTGAAGAACGAAGTGCTTACTCTACACATTCAAGACCAGAATGTTTTTTTTTCAGATCAAAGCATAGTCCAGACTGTCATCAGCTGCCATCAACCATCGTCTCCTGGTCTTTACTTTCATTACCACCATCTTCACTGTTCCTTTATCTCCATCATTATCAACCATCACCTTGTTTATAAATGTCTTTCCTTAAATGCATCTATGTAATCATGGGTGTACAGAAAATGTCCATCAATAAATAATAAACTTTATTAATTTATTTTAATTGACTGCTTCTGTACTGTGATTTTTCTTTCTTATTTTCTTTGAGGTGTTGAATTGCATGATAAAAATGAAGGTTTAAGTAGAGCCTAATCAGATTACAATTGGACTGAACATAACTTGTTTACTTTCTCTGTAAAAACCTTAAGATGAATTTTTGCTGTGAATTGGAACAAATAAACCAAAGTAAATTGAAATAAACAATGGTGGTAGTGCTTCCCTTTTATCAGTGATGCTTCTCTCTTACACCTGATTGCTTATTTCAGGCCAGTTCAATGAGTTCCTGTGTTAGATATATGTGCATCCCCATCACTTTTACATGGCATGCATTTACATTTACTTACCTACTACGTTCACAGACTAATGTCCAGCACCAACCAGAGTCCATGTAACATTGTCCCCAGACTACGATGCAAATATAAAGTGGTGTGTGTGTTTGTGCAGGAGCAGTTGTCCCCTAACTAAACATGTGCACGACTCTTATGAAATTCTGAAATGCATGAATGGACAAAGGGCATTTATATATGTATTTATTCATTTATTTTTATGTATCAAAAAATAACCTTGTAATAACCTTTGTAAGGCTGAACAACATCGTGAAACCATTTCAAATTCCCAGCAAGCCACAAACAGTGCTGTGGATGCTTCTAAATAAGTATATAAAAAAACTGAGCATCAGCCTTACAGATTCTGGCAAATGATTTTATTTCTCTATTGGCACATAAAGATCAACATATATAAGCAAGATGGGTAAGACCATGTTAAACATCTTGTTTTGTGTACAGAACAGTGGGGAAATGTGGCATCACATAAAACCAATGTGTCAGCATACATGCAGAAAACACAGCCTAAGAAAAGTCATATTTTCTAACTAAAGGCTACATTGATACTTTATAACTATTTAATTAATCAGTAAAAGCATTTCTTTAAATTGTTTGGGAATTTAAGGAAGAGCGACGTCTATAAACCTTCTGCTTTGTAGTTTCATTGTTCTACCAGTAGATGGTGCTGCAGCATCTTAAGAATCTCCTACTTCCAGCTGAACTGAATCCAAATTGGCTGATTGATTTCTTTTTGATGTGTTGTTAGTTTTATACTTTAGTTCTAATCACATTAAACTTTCAAAAACTCTTAGGTCAGTACTTATTGCTGATAAGGGCGCTCTGTGACAAACCAGCTTGGTTGAAACAAACCAAATAGACTGAAAAGAGTGCGACTGATTGGAAGAAGTAGGATGTTTTTTAGGTAGTCTTAGGCTTTATCAAATAGTACAGTTGCATATAAATGAGCCTGGTTTATGTTGAGAGACTTCTGTTGAGTTTTAATGACAGACATGGTAGTACACGTATGTATTTTTGTACTAAAAATGGCTTATGTTGTTGTTTTGTTTTATATATATATAATATATTGAGTCAAAAAATGCAGTGATGGACTACTGATGAACAAATTACTGGTTCTATTTAAACCAGTTCTACTTCATGAAAAATATAATACTGTCTGATTCATATTCAAATACTTAGCCAAGGCCTTTACAGAAAGCTGCTCCACCTTTGGAGCACAACTTTTTTGTGTTGATTTTAACTTATAGATTGATATTACATTGATTTCTGTGGCAACAATATGAATCTTCTTCTGGGAATAATTAAATATGTTTGAAAGTTTTATTTGTTTTACAAATGTAACTTCATCTATCACCCATTTCATGCAAATTTACAGTATGAGACCCATAAATACTAAATGAGCCATTCAATAAAGTTTTAATCACAACTATTTAAACAAATAAGAAAAATAATGACAAAAAAATATATAATATTATTAGCTTCACTTGATCATTACAAATATGAAACAGTTTCATATTCAGTTTTATTTTCATAATCAGACTTTATCAATAAGATTTTTGTTCAGTGGAACATTTTGTCACAACTTTAATCGAGGTGCGGGTGGGAGTGAGACTCTAAACTACACTGTAAGAGGATGAAACATGAGCTCAAACAGAGATAGTTTAGATTAGTCATAGCAGGCAGGAGGAAAAAATGGATGATCCACTGTTGTAGATCCAAAAGGGAAAAACAAAAAGAAAAGATAATTTGCAATTATTTTCCTACTCTTCATCAAACAATATACCGCAAGCACCCCAAATCCCACCACCATCAGCTGTTTTTTATGTTGATAAAACAGACGGCAAATAAAATTATACCGACTCTTACTGTACCTATCTAACGCAGCTTGTATTTGATTGACAGCTGCCGTATTTTTATCACAGTTCAGTAGACCTTTTGCACTGTCATGGAAGAGAACATGAACTTCCAGGACGATATGCCTGAAGCTCTCAGACCACTTTGTCCCAGATGTTGAGTAGTCGACATCTCGGGTGTGGTGCATCAGAACCAGAATGATCTTTTTATCACCTGGATAAAAAGAATAAAGAGGAAGAGTGACATTGAGCTCAGTGTTTGACCTGACAGAACGAACGTGACATCATCATCATGTTGAAAATTGTCCTTTTTGTAAAGCAAATGCTGTGTAGAGTATAGTTAGATGATAACCTATTTGCATTTAACTGTCTGATTGTTTTTTTTTTTTACTTAATACTGCGTGACTGCATCTATGCATATAAAATCTTTTTGATTTTAAGTAAGTATACGGTTAAACGCCAGTCCAACATGTAGTAAAATGTGTTGAACAAACTCGTATATCAGTACCTGACACCTTCTTCATGGCTGCATCCACATCTGACCCCACACGAGAGCTGATTGGACAGAAGACAATGATGACACTGCATTCCTCCTTCTTTGTGCGCTTTACTTGTCGCCCATTTGCAATTTGTCGCAGAAGAGCTTCATCTGCTCCAAATGTTTCTCCGGTAGTGATTGTGTGGACTTTAACTGTGTATAAATGCAAGAAAATATAAAGAAGAACAGATAAGATTTAATCACTCCAAATGGCATCTTCATGTCAGCTCAGAATTAGAAGAAACATTTAAGCTTTTTCATTCTGCTGCACAAATTTGTTCCTCACTCTGAAGATTATTCCCAAATAAGAGCAGAATGCTTTTAAAATTATGCTGTAATAATGACAGCACCTTATCTAAAGTTCACAAAGCTGTTAACTGTTGTGCATAATAAAATGAAGCTACTTTACTTTTGATACTTTTATGTTGAATGCTTTAAATCAGCTAACACACTTACCTTCAAATCCAAAGCCCATCTTGCGGCTTTCTAGAAAGAAATAAAGTTATATGATGTTATATTCAGAGCCATGAAACTCAGCTGATGTGCAACTAGAATTTTCTGAACAAAAGGTTTGAGAAATGTACATGAATTATTTGACCTGGACACACTCGATTCCATTTAATATTGCTTCCAAAGTACCACAGAATTTTTTTTTTTTTTTTTTTGAGGTAATCTTGTAGTTAGGACAAGGCTTATGACAAATGTCTGGGGCTTTTCTGCTGTGTTTTCAAGCATTTATTGTTTTAAAGTTGCTGCGTGGATGCTATACCACCAAACAGGCAAGGTTTACCTAGATATTAGCATTAATTTAGCATTTTTCACTAGGTATTGAGAATTTACTGTAAAACCAAGTCTGAACAGTTAACAGATTAGAAACTTTTTTTTCCAACAACCTTCCAAACAATCTAACCTTAATTTTAGATTTTTTTTTTAAATTTTACTCTTGTAATCTTGTAGTTTATTATATCTTTATTATTTTTAATTACAGGTATT
Organism: Zenarchopterus dispar; assembly: GCA_028564865.1. Taxonomy (NCBI): domain Eukaryota; kingdom Metazoa; phylum Chordata; class Actinopteri; order Beloniformes; family Zenarchopteridae; genus Zenarchopterus; species Zenarchopterus dispar. Next base: position 19,787 of record JAOWBL010009110.1, read on the forward strand.
ATGTTGATGATATATGGAAGTATATTGATGGTATATTCATTTATAATATCACACGATATTTTGGTTATGCATTTTGTAGTTAAGTTGTGCAATGTTGTTTGGTTTACCAAGTTTAATTTAGTCCATTTGTGAATGCAGTCCTCTTCTGTTAGTGGAGGATTTCTGGTTCCACCTGCCTCAGTGCTACAGGGACAATTAAAAATGTGACACAGAGCTCTCCCTCTATGTTGTGTGTACATGATGTGGTATCTGCAGCTGAAGCTGGAATGAACTGGTCTTTTTATTGAAGCACAAATAACTTGTAATGTAATGACCCACAGCTCTCTTCATATATTTGAAGTTCTTCTCATCTTGGATAAGAACATCCTGTCTAACAGGAAGAAGCACCTTAACCCAGGGAAGCACATCTTCATCTAATGCATCTGTTTTTGATTTGTGTCTGGCACTAAAAGAGGTCCCTCAGAAGCTCACAAAGATGACACAGAACATCAGTGGATGCTCTTCTCCCCACTCTGGAACACCGGTGTTATTCTTAGAAGGGCTTATTACAAAATATCAAACTTTTCAGTCTGGTTGTACTCAGTTTGAATTGCTATATTTGTATGGATGGTAGACACATATAAAAATTCAAAAACACCTGGATTGTAAAAGAGGTAAAATACGACCAAAATGTGAGATTCTCATGCTCTGTGTAATTTCTATTTTGCAGTCAAATATCTGTGCTTTTTTTTTGTGAAATCGCTTTTATTTATTATAGATACTCTAACTTTTAAAAAATGTGCTTTTTTTCCCTAATCTCCTCGTATATGTTACAGTGAAAATAAAGATGTTCTGAGGACTGTGTGCAGCTGCTTGTACTTCATTATTCATTAAATCTTGCACTTATTTATCTCAGTATTTGTGTCTGTCTGTGAGCTCAGAAGAAATTAAGGAATGTACACTTTTTGAAAGTCATTTCTGTTAGCTATAAGTTATTTTATAGATCACTTCACACACTAAACTCACATAAACGCGCACACGCACACTGATGCCGGTTGTACACACCTTCCGGGTAAACAGAACGCTCTCAAAACGCCCAGACTAAAACATTTAAAGCCGTATTAAGCACATGTTGTGGATTCTTACCTTTGCCGCGGGCTGCTGTGGAGGAGCGAAGCATAACAAAGCTGCTGACAGAGAGCAAGTGTGTTTTTTTCCCAAATGATCTTGATCCTTCACCTTCGTTTTCAGCTGTGAGAGAAAGAAAGTGAAACCACCGGGAGGATTGAACCACGTGGGTTTCCTATAAACCACGTGGTTTATAGGAACTCAACCAGCCACTCCTCGGAGCGAAGCCTCTTATCAGGACAAAAAAAAAAAAAAAAAGATCAATGTTTCACTGACAGGCTGAGTGAACAGAAGATCCTTCAGAAAAATCCTCGAAACAAAGAAAAAACCTCGAAATATCCATAATCACTTCAGAGGGCATATTTGAAAGATTATCTCTTGGCTCTGTTTTAAAAAAAATGCAGTCTTTAGCTGAACCTGTTTATTTATATAAGCAAAGCAAATGAATTCATTTCATAAACTCTCAACCCTTTAAATAATGAAGAAAAATCAATGAAACATGTTCTCTTGAGGGCTGCTGGATTCCTATAAACCACGTGGTTTATGAGCATCTGAAATCGAAAGTGAAAGTGTGAGATCACTATATAAACAGCTCCTTGTTCTTGTTCAGCTGTTTTACTGTTTTTGTCAGCAGCAGCACAGCAAAGGTAGGAATACACATTTACACAAAATATGGCACTGAATGCTTATTTTGTTTTTGTTTTGTTTTGGGGTTTTTTTTGCAGGGGGAAATGATTTTATATACAGAAAATGAAAATAGTTTTTCATAAAGGAAGTTGTTTCGCTTTATATGCCATGGCAATAATTATTTACAACTTTGTTGTAAATAATAATTTACAACCGTGTTGAAAGAAGAGATAGTGGAGATGTGGGCCAAAAGCCTGGACTAAAAGGAGTGCAGGAGAAAACATCATGTTTCAAGATCTGAGAAAAGAATAGCAATCACTTTTTTTTAAAAGTTTCCCCTTTTTTAAGTCCTCGAGTTTTATGTAGTTTTATAAACAGCAGTATAGAAGTGTCGGGATTTCCCATATTTTGCTACAAACCTTTTGTCATGGTAATTAACGATTTATATCACTTTAGTTATCTGTCTATGAATATGAGATAATATGGATTTATGTCTTTTTAGGACGCTACAACATGATGGGTGTGGGTGAGTGTCTTTACTGATATGAAGATCCTGCTTGTAGTGATATGATCTCCTCATCTTTTTTTCTTCTTTATATTTTCTCATATTTATACAGTTAAAGTTTACACAATCACTACCGGAGCAACATTTGGGGCAGATGAAGATCTTCTGCAGCAAATTACCAATGGACGACAAGTAAAGCTCTCGAGCCAACAGGACAGTGATTTCATCATTGTCTTCTGTCCAATCAGCTCTCGTGTGGGGTCAGATGTGGACGCAGCCATGAAGGGCGTGACAGGTACTATATTTCAGGTGATATCCCAGTTGAGACACCATGGTTTATTTCATGGTGCATCGGTGTTTCAATGTGTACTTTCATGAAACCGTCATGTTTATGTACATGAAGATGAAAATCATCTTATACAACAAAATGTATATTAAAATGCAAACACGGTACTGCAAACATACATCGTTTTTATTCTATATGGACTTCAGACAGGGGGAAAAAAGACACATTTAAAGATGAAGAAGATTTTATGTTCCTGCTGTCACAAGTTCAAACGCTCATTTTTTATCTCCTTTCCACTGTCTTTTTTTTTTTTTTTTTTTTTTTAAAGAGTCAGCAAGGAATAAAAAGATCATTCTGGTTCTGATGCACCACACCCGAGATGTCAGCTACTCAACTGTTGGGACAAAGTGGTCTGAGATCTTCGGGAACGTTGTCCTGGACGTCCATGTTCTCTTCCACGACAGCGTGCCAGGACTACTGATCTGTGGAAGGAACATGGCTGCTGTCAATCAAATAAAATATGCTTTAGCTCCATATAGCAATAGGTTAACCACTAAAAAAAGTAATAAATGTCTTGTATATTTATTCTTAATACTACTGCTGTTACTGCTAATAATATATTGTTTGAAAAAATATATTTACTTCATAATTAATGGCAATCATGATACTTATTGATGAATGCCTGTGGATAGTTTATACAGTGATTCTAAACATATCTTAAAACATATCCACAGATCTCTCTCAGATGTTGTCATCGGTGTTAATTTCTGCATTAGTGGATTCAACACAAAACAGAGATGGACTCTCTTTTCTAGAGGTTTGTAGCCATGAGAATCATTTGGTGAGTAGCATTGCAGGATTAAACAGAACAACGGAACTGTAAACGGAATTAACAATTGAGTTATAAAACTAAATGGAAATTGTTACTCTTTGAACAAAACTCTTACAAATTTGACAAAAAGACAGAACAAGCATTTGTGAAATCGATTATGACATGTATTACTGATATACCTCATTTCATAATGTGGTCCCATGACTAATGGAGAGTTTAAGTTATCCACTTAAACTCTTTATAGGAGGTTGTGAATATGTTTTACCAAACAAGATGTGAATTCTTTACAACAAACAGTGGTCACTCAGCTCAGCTGATTTCATGTTATACGCTAGATTGCATGAAGATAGAGATGTATATATATATATATAATGTTACAACTTTTTCCTTTAAATACAGGTTTATACACACTGAAAATTGTAGCTATGTTACTGCTTGAATGATACTGTGAAATGCGCTGAAAAAGATGTTATGGTGTTGTAGTATTATTTGTTGACAATAAATAAGAAAATAACAATGGTGAATCGTGTTTTTATTTTTGTTTTCCAAGTCATTTGGATCCTGTTGTTTAATAATCCAACAAAGCAGGTCCTGAGGCAAAGTGATAAGATATATAAAGTTACATAAAGTGTATTTCGTTTGTGGCAGAAATTCTTAAAATGTTACCAACACATCAAGTCAGCATATAAAGTTATTATGAACTTTCATGTGAACAAAGTTCAACATTCATCCCAGAAATACTCTATTATGCAACAAAGAAGCTGTATGTGTAGTAACATGTAAAGAAAAACAGAATGCAGTGATCTGCAAATCTCAGAAATTTTATTCCCAGCAGAACATGAACAACTTATCAGATGTTTGCCGTTTTGTAGAAAACAATTGCTCATATCGAATTTTATGCCACTACAGATCTTAAAAAAGTTGAAACAGGAGCAAGAAAAAGCAAGATATGAGAAACTGAAATGGACATATCAAAAGAAAAACACAGATATATTTATTGATTAATAATACAAAAAACAATGTACAAGTGAGTGTGTCAGGATGAACACAGTGAAAGCAGCAATCTACATATATTCACAAATAAGTATTATTTCAATTATGTAAATATTGTAGCTGTACGGTATATGCAAGATCTAATAAGGTTAGTGATGAGGTAAGCATTTAAAGCAAATTACTGCATCAAGTAAATAAATCAGGTAATACAGTATTTTACAAATATGTCACAAAATATGGCAACTTACATTCTTATAATTATGTAAAACACGTCAACTGACTTCTATCACCACTCAAAGGGTTAGAAATAATTGGATGGGTTGAAATAGAGAATCAGCACCATCAATCAGTCACTCCAGCTTTATTTATATAGGACCTTACAATAAGCAGCTAGCGACCATAGGGCCCTACATGAAATGGCAAATAAAAGAAATGATAACAGACAGTAGATGTGCAACGTATCAGTGATGTCACCGATATCATCGATCAACACCTGAAACAGGATATTACATGGTAAACACTGAGCAGACTGCAAATCAAAAAGATGCACCCCATAATAAAAATACTTTAATTTCTTTATAAATTTGCCTGATGTGGTAAAAAAAAAAAAAAAATAGAAATACTTTACTTCAATCATTACCACAACTGGTAAAATACCTCAAGATGCATATGAAGTTTTTATTTCTTGGAATATGTTGTAATACATTTCAATGTTAACATTTTATTTCATGATTACATTTTCTTTTATGCCAAGAAGTGTCATTAGAATTTAATTAAAGTGTCTCCACATGCAAGAGACTAAACTTCACACTTTATACACAAAACACTTTATATACAATGATGACGGCATGTCATTGTTTTTAAGAGGATGTATCATGGAATTTCTGCTTTAGCCAACCACACCTCTGCTGTTTTCCTCAATGAATCTGTCATGAGTTTGGATTTAGTTCGGTGACAGGCCTGGCTTTGACTTGTTTTTGTTAGAATCTGGGTTCTGTTGAGTGTTGCCGTTTTTCTTTGGTTTCATCTTGTGTTTTCGCCTCTGTCCTCTTCTGTTCTTTTAACTTCACTTAATCTTTTACTTTGAAGGTCTGTTTTCGTCTTGTTATATTCTGTCTGACTTTCCTGGACCTCATTTCACCTGAATTTTTGTGTCTTTGTCTGGTCAGCCTCTATGATGGCCATTTCTCAATACGTGTTGCTGTGCGTTCTTGTGTTCTTGCATTCTAGTGAAGCATCATCATTTGCAGTTGAAATACTGTTCCAATTCTCAAGAAAGCATCTGACCAAGAATAGCAGAAATGCCCGGATGTGTCCTAGCTCTGCCAGTTTTATCGAGGATGCATGCAGTCGAGGCTTGTGTAGACAAAGCACCAACCATCTTATTTCCACACTGAGGCTCATGCTCCACTAAAATTCTTTGCAGTTCCTCGACTGACCGCTAGAAGCTGGCTGCAAAAGCGAGTCAATCTTCCTTAACTTCCATATTAAAATCTTGGAATTTAGAGAAAAAATAAACATATTTGCAGCCTGGTTCATAAAACTGTTTTGGTCTCAATCATTTGATTTCACATCTATAACAACTCTGAGATGCGTGATTTTTATTTATTTTTTTTGTACCATGCCAGGAGAGTTTATATAAAGCATTCAATGAGTTTTTAATATGATTGACAGTCAGCTCAGCTAATGGCTAGCAGTTATCACTTTCTCATCCATAACAGTCATGCTAGTGTACTTATGGAGCAACCACATGTATGTATTAACCCAATGCTGGCTAAAGCCAACAGTCACTTTTGATTTAGTGTCAAATCAACATGTTAAACCTACTTTAAATGTCTGACAGCAGCTCTGCAGCCACTTCAGCTAACTTGGATTTGACATGTGGTGGGCGTGTTTCCATTGACTTTCAAAGCAACATGGCTCCACTCTGGAGGAAAAATGGGCAAAAGAAACCAATGGGTCACATGACTGAATATTTCATCCATTGTTTTATACAGTCTGTGGTGTAGACTTGAGATGGCAAAGTATCCCAGAATGCATTTCACACCAAAAAGCTAAAGCAGTAGAAAAAGGAGTACATAAAAAGTTTTAACTTCATTTTTGTTTGACAGAATGCATATTAAGATCTTCTCATAAAAGAATACAGTTAGTATAACCTTGTATTTGTGGTAAAGTTACTGTTGTGTACAGTGCAATACCTGTTAGCCTGTTAACTGAGCTGTGACATCATCAAAAACATAAGTGCGCTGTTGTTCCAATTGCAGAAAGAGAGATATGCCTTCTCATGTCATGGACTTCCCAACAAAGAATTGCGAAATGACCGTTGTATAAGCTTCAGTGCTTTACTAACTCTAACCCTTCCTCCCTGTGTGTCTGTCTGTCTTCCCGGTCTGCTTGGCTCCCAAGAATAATTAATAATACATGGGGAAATATATGACAATAAAAAGAATAGCAGTTAGGAGGACAGCACATAAGAACAAAATCAACATGAGATTTGAACTACAATTACACCTGCCTCCTGCCTGAAGCAAGCTGTGATGGGATTCAGTTAAAGTAGCTTGAATCTGGTAGACAGCCTCTGTGTTTCTTCGACAGCTCAGTAGCCCTGGCAGACTGTCATGGAAGAGAACATGATCTTCCAAGACAACATTCTTGATGTTAGACCACTTCATCCCAGCTGAAGCTGAGTAGTCTTCATCTCGGGTGTGGTGCATCAGAACCAGAATGATCTTTTTATCTCCTGCTGACACTAGAAAAATAAAAAGAGATCAGACAGAACGTTTAACCTGACAACCCTAACATTTGTTTTTTCTCTTTGTTTCTATCTTTAGTTGTGGGAAGTTAGAATAATACTGTATATCTCCAGTAAGTTGTTTGTATTTTCACATGTAAGATGAGTTTCATTCGCGTGTACACAAACATAGCTTTATGAAAGTCTACAGTGAAGCACCAAACCAAGATCAAATAAACTGCAGTGTACCAAATCATAAAACAGCTAAGACACAGTACCTGACAAGTCCCTCATGGCTGCATCCACATCTGACCCCACACGAGAGCTGATTGGACAGAAGACAATGATGAAATCACTGTCCTGTTGGCTTGTGATCTCCACATGTAGTCCATTTATTACTTGTCTAAGGAGTTCTTCATCTGCCCCAAATGTTTCTCCTGTAGTAACTTTGTGGACCTTAACTGTGGACATGCAGGGAGATATAGAGCAGAAGATAAACATATCAGAACTAATAGCTTTAAGAAAGACAATCACCTACACCTCTAAACTGTATCTTGCGGCTTCCTAAAAAAGAAGATAAATTAGTATTATCACAAATTCATAGACCTGAAACTCAATTTATATGTAACATTTAAAGTTTCTCAGCAGTTTTTCATCTGCCTATAATTTCCCTGTAGTGACTTTGTGGACCTTAATTGTGAGTTCGTGCAAGAAACTATAAAGAAGAAAAAAGATTAAAATGTCAGAACTTATCACTGCAAATAGGAGATTCATATCAGCAAACACATTCACTTACCTTTACTTATGACTGGCATCTTGTGGCTTCCTGAGAAGAAATGAAGCAGTATTGTGTCAAATATAGAGACATGAAACTCAAATGGTCTTAAAATTGAGTTTCCTGAAGAAAAACAGTGACGACACTTGCCAAAAACATGATAGTCTTCTCCCAAGTAAATCCCATTACCTATCTATAGATCCAATTCCCACTCTACTTTTAAAAACTTTTTATGAATTGTTTGAGGCCGAGCTTTTAAATATTGTGAATTGCTCTCTTCAGGCAGGTGTCTTTCCTTCTGCCTTTAAAACAGACATGGTGAGACTCGTTCTGAAGAAAAGCATTCTGAATCCTCATGTTTTTTTTTTCCTCATGTTTTTAACAACTATAGACCAGCATTCAACTGGTCTTGTTTTCATTCAGTTGAATTTTTTTTTTTAAATCAAAAATTGTGTTCGTGAAAGATTTCAATCTGGCTTCAGGATGAGCTACAGTACAGACAGCCTTATTAAAAATCATTAATGATTTTAGGTGCAACCTGGACTCGCACAAGATTTTAGTCCTGGTTCTACTGGATCTAAGTGCAGCCTTTGACACAGTAGACCACCTGATCCTTATAAATAGACATAGGTACCTGGTTGGCCTCTCTGGCACTGCTCTTAACTGGTTCAGATCCTACCTCACAAATAGGTTTCTGGTAAGTATGGATATATGCTCTTCGGGAATCCATAAAATCAAATGTGGTGTGCCCCAGGGCTCAAATCCAGGCCCAATTCTTTTTAATTTATATATGCTTCTACTTGGGGATGTCATTAGGAGACATGGCATTAACTTTCACAGCTATGCTGATGAGACACAGCTATACATTGCTATTTCCCCTGAAGACACACAGGCCATTGATGATCTTTTTAATTTTAGATAATAAATCATGGATGGCAGAAAACTTCCTCCAACTCAATCAGGACAAAACTGAAGTTTTAGTTATCAGTCCAAAGGCCAAGAGAGAGAAACAGTTGTCAAAATTACATGCACTATCTTTAAAGACATCTGATCAAGTAAAGAGCTTGGGCGTCATTCTTGACTCTGGGCTTAGTTTTATCCCACATGTTAAGAATGTGGTTAAAACAGGTTTTTATCATCTGAAAAATATAGCCAGAGTCCGCCCGTTTCTCTCTCGAGCCAACACGGGTATGCTGATGCATGCTTTTATCTCAAGTCCCATTGATTACTGCAATGCCCTCCTTTCTGCTCTCCCCCAAACAAAACCATTTCACATCTTCAACTTCTTCAGAACTTGACTGCTCGTTTGCTGACAAGGTCTAGAAAGTGGGCTAACATTACTTCTGTTTTAAAAATCACTGCATTGGCTCCCCGTGTCTTTCACGGTTGATTTTAAGACACTTCTAATGATTTTTAAAAGTGTTAATGATCTTGCACCATCTAATCTTACTGACTGCTTTCACCTTATGAACCCTCACGGACCCTCAGGTCCTCTGGTACCGGCCTTCTTAAAATTCCCGTTGTTAATACCAGAACCCACTGTGAGGCTGCACTTTAATGCTACGCCCCACGTTTATGGACCAGCCTGCCAGAGAACCTGAGAGCTGCAGAGACTGTTAATGTTTTTAAAAGCAGGCTCAAGACCTACCTTTTTTAATCTGGCTTTTAAGTAATGTTTGTTTTAATCCTGTTTTAGACTTCCTATCTTAGATTTTCTCCTTAGCCCTGTTTTTAAAAACACATTTTACTGTTATTTATTGCTATCATATTTATTTATTTCTGTTACAATTTAATAAAAAATGTCTTTTACTTTTTAACTGCAGTGTTGTGTCAGTGGGAACCCTCTGCACTGGGATGACTGTTGACTCCGGCTGTCATGGCAGTGGGCTGAGGTCCATTCATCTCTGGGTTGTGGTGGGGTCCAAACATCCATCCAACAACAGTGGTGTTTGGCACTCTGTCCCTCCCCAGGATGGGTTGTGACCCCTACCATGCAGTCTGGCTCCGGGGTTTGTCAGCAGCCTCCTGATGCAGATGGTTCCCTGTGATAGTGTGATGATGTTCCCTCACTAGTTCTTCTGTACCCAATAATGTTTTCCATGTTATTATTTATTTTAACCTTTGATTGTGTTTTATCATCGACAGGTTTGGTGGGGGAAAGGGTGCATAGGTGGGATTGATTTTGTTTTTACTGTTAAAGCACTTTGTGCTACATTTTATTGTACAAAAAGTGCTATATAAATAAAGTTTGATTTGATCTGATTTGAAGTCAATTCTGTCGCACAAATGGAAATCGAAAAAAGCTGATGTTCTGCAACTAATTACAGGGTCCTTTTTTTCCCTCAATTTTTTTAAAAAAAGTTTGGTTAGGACAAAATGTTCATTATTTGTTGATGCATAAGACTTCAGAATTTAAAGGGAGTGTTTTTTTTTTTTTTTTTACTTTGATGTAACTCCCCTTTAAAAAGACCTGAGACAAATTTTTGCCTTTTTAAAATTTTTTGTGCATAATCTCAAACTATGCATTAAGACACAAGAAGTGATCATTTACAGTCCTAAATATAAAAAGCTGCACTGACATGGATTTGACAATTTCATTCTAAAATAAAGTTGGGATAAGGGTAATATACTTTAGTCTATAGCTTTTATATTCTGTTTTACTTTAGTCTGTAGCTTTTATATTTTGGTTTACTTTAGTCTATAGCTTTTATATTCTGTTTTACATTAGTCTATAGCTTTTATATTTTGGCTCATAAGACATGTATACACATGCGTCCTGCTTCACTAAAGCAAACATTAATGTTGTGTAGAATAGTCTGTTAGACAAACGCTCATTCATACCAGAATCAGGATGTGTGATTAAAGCAGGTGCACGGCCTTAGGACAAAGGGAGGAGAACTGAGACATCCTAAAGAGTCAGGCACAGATCAACACTAAGGCCTCAAAGATGGGTCAGTAAAACCTATCGGAGTTAAATGGATGTGTATGTGATCAAACTGAGGAAGGTGACTAGAGGATGAGAGTAGGGAGGGTTGTTTTGCAGGACTCAACCGACGGACCGTTATCAAGAAGGAAGAAGAGCAACTCCTGGGAAACAAGAGAACTACGCACCTTGCAAAAATACACACTTACATGAGTCTGCACAAACATGCACGCACATAGACACACGCTTTGTAACAAGTATAAACGATGTTTTTTTTTAGAATAGGCAGGTCTTTCTTGGCTGAACCTCCAAGACTCTGTACCTGATGTATTAGAGACAGCGAGCTAAAGCTAGAACGACTTCCTCTGCAGAGATATGTAACCTTTTGCTTTTCCCTTAACAAAGAATTGTCAATTGAAACAGAATTTTCTCTGGTTTGTCTCTTTTCTTATAATACTGGATTAACTTACACGACTCCTTCTGATTAACTAACAGGTGGTAAAATTATCTGGCTACACTTTTTATGAACTCATTTTAACGTCCAAGAAACTAACTCGTCCAAAATGTGTCAAAGGTGATGCATTTAAACAAGAAAATGAGCATTTAACATGAGACTTTGTATTAATCTGGATTCCTACCTTTGCTGTGTTGCTGCTGCTGCTGATACAGAGAAAGAGACTGAACCCGCTGACTCACAGCAAGTCGCTGTCTTATAGAGAAGTTTTTTACTTTCACTTTCGTTTTGCGTCGCCGCTAAACCACGTGGTTTCCTAAAATCAACCAGCCTCTCTTTGAATTGCGATTTTGTCAAGGATCAACGGCTAAGAAAAGTTAAGACATAGAAAAACAATAAAAATAATAATAATAATAATAATTTTCTAGTTATATGATCAATTCCAACTTGACATTTTAAAAAAGGTACAATCAAAGTTGACGTAATCCTTTGGTAAAGCAAACGTAGGGGGAAAAAAAACAAAATAAAACAGACTGTCAAAAATCTGTGACTGTTGTACCTTTGTTTTGTAATAGATGTTCACAGAGAAAGTTTGTAACAAATGTTCTCTTTCAATACTGATTTGCTGACTTGATGTTTTCAAATTTTTTAGGGTTTTCAGCACAAACAAAATAGGCTTTCTGTAACTTGATGCATCTCATCACTTTGCCTCTCAACCTGGTTTGCCACTTTTTTTTTTTTTTTTTTTTTAAAGGACACATTTGGCTTATAAACATCACAGAAATATGATTGGTCACTTTTATTTATTTATTTATTTATTTATTTAACATCAGCAGTTCATGCTACACCTCATTTAGGAACATATTCACAAACTTCTATATCTAAAAACTCCATTATTCATGGTACCACATTAAGAACATGTATAAAGGACAGTAAAGACTCTTATTAGTGATTGCACGATCCACAATTAGATGTTTTATTTGAAACATTGTTGCAAAACCAAAGCGCATAAATATCTGTTCCATCTCAGTGTAAAATTAATAAAATCCAAGAAGAAAAAGTTTTGTGCAAAATAATAAATGTTTTGGTAAACCTTTTATTATTTTATAAACTTATTACAGGTCAGGAAATGGAGGACACAACTGCAAGAGGACAGTCAAGAGTTTGTACAAGAACAGGTTTTAATGAACCAGAAATGCTGCAATAACAGAAACAGTACAGATTAGCAGAGAGGAAGAGAAAGACAAGCCAAAAGAACCAGACACACTCACAGGGGTTGATGAGACAAAGCTGCAAATGATCAGGCAGAAGTGGGAGAGCAAAGTCAAACAGTTAAAAGCAAACTAAAGACAGACTTTCAAAATAAAACAGTAATTAATCAAACCATAAGACAAATCACCTCACACTTTACTTTTTTTATCCTGTTACCTCTGCTTTCGAATGATTCTCATGGCTACAACCATTCACCAGCATGTGGGTTTTCTCCAGGTACTCCACCTTCCTCCCACAGTCCAAAAACATGTATGGCAGGTTAATTGGGGATTGTAAAGTGCTCATAAGAGCGCATGTGAGCATATCTGGTTGATGTTGATATGTGGATCTGCGATGGACGGGTGACCTGTTCGGGGTGTACCCCTACCTAATCTGCAGATTCCTTTGACCCAGCACTGGAAAACGCTGGTATAGATAATGGATGAATGAATGGAAAACATTTAGAATTCTTTGTGGGAGTTTGACCAAGCACTTTTTGGACCATGGACAGACTTTCAACACTTTAATTATGATCATCTGCCAGTCTTCACTACGCTCTTGGTAACACTGAGCTAAAGCATCCTCTAATTGATGCACAGCCTCCCTGTTTTTATCACAGATCAGTAGGCCTGGTGCACTTTCATGAAAGAGAACATGAACTTCCAGGTCAATATTCCTGAAGTCCTCAGACCACTTCTTTCCAGACACTGAGTAGTCAACATCTCGGGTGTGGTGCATCAGAACCAGAATGATCTTTTTCTTACCATCTGACACTAGAAAAAAAGAAAAGTGAGACAGTGAGACAGACAGGATCAAGTTTCCAGACGGCAGGCTCAAAACACCGTCCCAAATTTAAGCTTAGACACAGTACCTGACACATCCCTCATGGCTGCCTCCACATCCGACCCAACACGAGAGCTGATTGGACAGAAGAGAACGACGACATCGCTGTCCTGTTGGTTTGTATACACCACGTGTAGCTCACTTCTCAGCTGTCTCAGAAGATCATCGTCTCCACCAAATGTTTCTCCTCTGGTGACTGTGTGCACTTTAACTGCAACTATGTGTAAGAAAATATAAATAAGTAAACACAAGGAGAAGTTAGAACTAATCACTGCCAGCAGGATCTTTACACCAGTGAAAACTCTCCTACATCACCAGAAGAACACTTGTGGTTTCCTAAAAACAAATAAAACAGTATTGTGTCACATTTATTGAAATAAATGTCATGTGATGTCTGGCTCAACAAAGAACTTGAGGAATATTAGAAGAATAAGTTATCCACTTTGTCACTGCTGCTCACTCAGAATGTGAAGATTTGGGAAAAATGAATGATTAACAGCACTTGTGTGCCAGTTATGCTTTTATTTATTGATCACATAGATTCTGTTATTGTAGTATTGTTTCCTCATTTGAGGTTTTATAGACGTTTTCCAAAAAACATGAACAGACAATGTAGCAATATGTGAAAGTATAAATGTGCTCTAAAGAAGTAATTAAATTTGGTTCAAAAACAAATGAGCCTTTTTTAATTGAAAACTCTTTAACATATGAATGTTGTTAATTTACAAAGTTTGATTGGCATGAAAGTTTAATGCGCTGTTTATTTCCTCTGCAAATATTTAACACATTCAGCAATAACGGAGAGAAATCTAAGGCTGTAAATGAGGAAGAAGTGAATTTGTTATTTCCAGCAGGTGATTTTAATCCTGGTTTGGCACGAATCAGTTTTCATAAATCCAAATAGTTGAGCTCAAATTAAAGTTAGGTTACTAGCGAGTGTAAGTGTGGTCATTACAGGAAGACAATTATTATTGTTTTTAAACTTAGTGACAAAAACCATTTTGATAGCAATCACACTTTGGAAGAGCATTTCAAAGCTAAACTAACCCAAAGTCTATTATAACACAGTGAAGAGTGTAAACTTAAGTTAGAGACCAAAACAACATGGCCTCTGCTTCTATCACTGCTTCTTTTGTCATTCAAATTTAAATATGTCTTATTTAATATAATATCTTATTTGAATATAATATTTAATATAATCCAGCACTGTGGAAGCAGAGACCATGAGCTCACCTCACATTTGCTGATTTCAAACTATTCTCTGCATTCACAGCAGAAGTAGGAAACTTTATGTGTGTGAAATTTGCAGAGGAGTTTCCCAGATTTACAGCAGGTTGTCCCTGTTTTTTCAGTCCTTTTGTGGCAGGGCCAGATTCCCATCTCACCTTCTGACCCCATGGGAGTTTTAGATGAGGCCCAGGCTCAGATTGCTGCACTTCTCCTACCAAAGCTGCTGAAGCTCTGTGTGGGGAAGCTGCTGTCGCTCTTGTACGCAAGGAATCACAAGATGCAGCTGTTGGTATCAAGGACCACTAGATGACTTCTGTCCATCACGGACAATCATACATGATTGTCCGTGCTGCTTTATTATTTCACATGACAAACATGATTTGACTCATTTCAAAGGTTCAAGACACCATAAAATAAAAATTTCCTTTGATCTGATCATCAACTGGTAGATCTAAAATCCATGTAAATAGACACTGGTCAAAATTGACATGACCAAAAGCATCTTAGAGTGAAATTATAAAATTTCAAGATATTTTTATTATTGGGTACTTTGGCTTATTTTAGGAAAATTCATAAAATTTCAAACAAAATGAATGTTGCTTTGGGTAGTTTTACTGGTGTTTGATGTCAAAACTTCCCTTTATGTAAGGGTTAAAGAGTTAAATTACTTCAGTTTGTCTGAAGGAACTCTATCTAGAGAGTTACTTCAGTGAACTGATGACTTAAATCTTGCCCAAGACTAAAATTTGTTTGTAACATTTTTTGATTCCTCTTAGTGTGGTCTCACATAAAACTACTTAAGTTCACATAGTTTCATCCCCATAAATTGACATTGTTTGCCATCTAAAGAAAAATTCATAAAAAAGTATTGTTTCACATTTGCACATCCTAGAAGTTTACTATATTTAACTATAAAACATGGATTCAACACTAGACTTTGTGTTAATCTGGATTCTTACCTTTGGTGCTGCTGTCAGACAAGAAAACTGCCTTAAGCTGAGAGACCTGAGTTCTTATGAACCAAAAGGGCGACGTCAGCATAGTCCACAGGGAGATACGGAAGGAAAAACGGTCAGAACTGCAAACACTTAAACCATTAGTAGACGGAGCTACAGCAGCTTGTATTTGACTGACAGCTGCCGTGTTTGCTGGACAATCCAGTAGTCCTTGTGCACTTTCATGGAAGAGAACATGAACTTCCAGATCAATATTTCTGAAGGTCTCAGACCACTTCTTTCCAGCAGCTGAGTAGTCAACATCTCGGGTGTGGTGCATCAGAACCAGAATGATCTTTTTATCACCTGATGTCACTAGAAAAAAGAGAAAGAAGCAGAAATGGAACTGAGGGTTCGACCTCCTAACTTTCTGAATTACACGGTTATCTTATTATAATTGATTTCACGAGGGCCTACACTGAAACACTGGTCCAAACCTGAAACAGTACCTGACACATCCCTCATGGCCGCCTCCACGTCTGACCCCACACGAGAGCTGATTGGACAGAAGACAATGATGACATCACTGTCCTGTTGCCTTGTGATCTCTACATTTGTCACTAGTCTCAGGAGTTCTTCATCTGCCCCAAATGTTTCTCCTGTCGTGACTTTGTGGACCTTAACTGTGTGTGAATGGGAGAAAATATAAAGAAATAAAGGATTTTTTAAAAAGACATCTTCACCAACTACTGCAAGCAGGATCTCCATAGTAGTGAAGACACTCACCTTCACTGCTGGATGACATGTTTTAGCACCCTAAAAGAAAATATATTACTATTATCCCATATTCATAAACAAGAAACTCAACTGATATGTAACTTAATTCACCCGGATAAGGAGTTGGAGGCTAATTAGAATAATTATTTGAGGACTTTTCCTCTGCTGCCTGTGACTTTTTTTCATTTTTTTCTTTTAATGCCTCACATTCATTGCTCATATATTTTTGTTGTAGTTTTTGTAGGTATAGATACACAGAGACATAGTGTAATATCTAACTTGCTGCTACTCATTTGAGGTTTTCTTAAAGGGTTAAACATCCTTTTAAAAATATTTTCAGAGCCAGATTATCTTTTTCTTATTCACGTGATCATACTCCAAACTAACAGGTTTCATTTATTTTTCATGTGCTTGTTACAGTTTGGTTAGAGCTTAAAACTTCATTGTACGGTTAATTCTAATAATGGTTTCAGTCCAGGTTTGTTTCCCTTTCCTGCAGATTTCCCCATCTCTCTCTACACACTCCCTCTCCTAATACTGTGGGGGGGGGGGAATAGCCAGGAGAGCTAAAAAAAAAAAAAAAAAGTCCATAAACTCAGCTCCACTGACTTTTTAGCTTGGCAGTGAAATTAGTAAAGTCATGTCATCTTAAAGACACAAAATTTGAATAATTTGATCTGTGCAGTGTGCAGACGTATTCCCATAACATATGAAACAAAGCAGCTTCGTCAAAAAACAGCCATATTCATTTTGATACACATAAACCAGTGTTCACATGGAAGAAATTAGATTTTCTAAATTGCGAAAATAAATGATACATTTTATGTATGAAACAGGCATTCAGTGCCAAACCTACTGTGTAAATGTGTATTCCTACCTTTGCTGTGCCGCTGCTGACAGAAATGGACTGAAACTGCTGAATGAGAACAAGGCGCTGTTTATATAGTAACCTTACACTTTCACTTTTGATTTCAGACACTCATAAACCACGTGGTTTATAAGAGTCCAGCAGCCAGGACTAAAAAAAAGAAAAACCTGATATCTGGATATTGTGATTTATTTCAAGGATCCACACTTTATTATCTTATTAATGCCTTGCTAAGACTGGTGGGAAACAATAATGAAGTTTTTACGTTTCCATTTACTTACTTACTCTGCTTACTTAAATAAAATGATATTCAGCTGATTTTCCCCACCGGGATTCATAGGATAATGCTTTAGATGTGTTCTTAAAAGGGATTATGAAGATTTGGGGGTTTCTCTTAGTCATGTTCAAACTGAGAAAGATCTTTGGTTCACTCGGCCAGCCAGTGGGGGAAAAAATTACTGATTCACTTTGTGCTGATAAGAAGCTTTGCAAGAGGCTGATAGCGTTATTAGAAACCACATGGTTCATTCCTGCAAATTGTTTCCCTTTTTTTTTTTTTTTTTTTGTGTCACAGGCTGAAAAAGAGTAAAGGATCAAGATCACAGAAGAAAAGCCTTATGCTCTCTCAGCAGCTTTATTGAGCTGTTTTTCTACCGTAAATATCCACCATGGGCGTAATTTTCACTTTTCAAAATCGCACTCTTGCGGGGCTTGTTCTGTCTATCATATCGGCAGAACCTTCTGAAGCTACTCTGTGCCAGTGAATATTGTAGGAATTTGACTTTTGCACAGCTATGAACTACTTATCGTCTCTTTTAGGGACCGTCAACAAATTACCGACTGACGAAGCGGTGAAGAGGTCTCTTTTCAATAGCGTCCATAAAATCTCACCATATCACTCTAAACCCAAGCCGAATTGTTGTACTAAACGAATAAAATAAAACACATTTAACTGTCTTGTATATGAGAACTCTTTTGAATTTTTTATATTTTTTTATGTTGGGGAAATTGTCTGTTATCGATTTTTCGTTTTTTCCCCAATAGCGTTTTAATAATGTGCCCTAGACGTTTCAATTTTTTGCCGAATTGTTGTGTTTTCCAGTGTTAAATATTTCATTTTAATTTTTTTAAATTGAAAAATAAGTGTCAACAATGTTTTTGGACGGGTTTTAAAAATATTTTATGTGAATTCTCTGTGAGACTTGTCCTGGCAAATAGAGACAAAGGTGAGCCAGGGAGGGGCAGCAGAAACTGATCTACAGATAGCTGGTCTACATCAGCAAGGTGACTTTGATTTGTTCATAGTCAAAATAGGAAGTTTACAAAATAAATAGATACAGTTTTGATGAAACTATAAAGGTGATTTAAAGAAAAAAAGGCCTACATCAGCAATGTTTCAAACATGGTTTATAGCTCCTGCTTTCCCTTCAACATTAATGCTTTTGTGTTTCCTTGAATGTCAGAAGACAGGTGAGGATGAGCCTAGCTTGATGTCAACAAACTTAGTAAGGAAACTCTCAGTTTTTGTTTTCAGAGCAGGAGTTGGGTAAATCAAATCCGAGTATGTCAGAGGTACTGCAACTATAAAAATCCATCATCGACTGAGCTTCGATATCGTGATTCACCATGGCAACACAGCAGAAGTGACCTTTCTATTTAAGTTTGCTAGAACTGGACCTATTGGCGCAATCATTTAATGAATATGAGCATATATTCTGACAAAATTAAAACACAACTGCTGGAAAGTGTATTGGCGAGGGAGGAAAATTGCAGTCCTTTAATACATAGGCAAAATAAAATATTTATCAACTGTTTATTCTATCACATGAATGACAAAAAAATGTAGATGTTCTCAATAGTATCAGTAGTCACTGTCATTTAGATGCAATCCTAGAATGAAAAATACAAACTTTAAAACAGTTGAAAATAAAGTCAAAGATATATTTCAGGCATGTTACTCAAATGGAACAGTCCCAGTTGTACTCCCTTTAAAACACTTTGGAGAAACTGAAAACAAAATCATTCAAGGGGCCTCGATGGGAAATATATGTGCCATAAATACATCCAGTCACACTGATGAATCCTAAAGGGAAATTTCTTTTCTCACACAAGTGGGAGAAGGGTACTTATTATTTCAAGTAATTATTGATATCCACTTTAAATCATGTCAATGACTTGATGACTTTGTGGTTACTGGAGAAAGAAAAAAATATATATGCGTGTGTTCATGTGTGTAGACTCTGCTCTTTTTGTCCTTTTCTCTAAAGCCTCGGTCACAATGATTTGAACCAACGGCTGCAAACACTCTACAAACGATTTTTGGCCCATTTCTTATGGCTTCCTTAAGGCGTCTTTATAAGAATCCAGCATTATGCTAAAATATGCATCTCTGTGCGTACTTCTGGAAGTACGTATGTAATAAGATGGAAATACGTCATATGTGCGCTGCTCAGCCGCAGCTGAACAAAAGCAGCGGCTACAACCACTAGATCGTCTTCTTTCTGGAGCAGCAGCTGTAGAAGGTGCAGCTCCAGTCCTCTCACCGTGATTGCCATCTAGAAAATTAAAGCATTTTGACAAATATTCAAAGACACAAATGTTTGGAGATATTGGACAGCCACCACTCATATAGCCCAACAAAATGTGCTGAAAGCCATAGGATCTTCCAACCAACGGGTTGAGATTACTGTGAGTTGCACATAGGGGTCACCAACGGCCACCTTCTGACAACAATTTTCATGAGATGGCCATAAGTAAACCATCGGTAGGTTGAGAGGCACCCTTACACCCTTATTTTTCAATGGTGCTCGTCAGTTACTTTTAGTGATCATAATCTGTAAAGCTACAAACATTAGTTTACTAAACGTTCTTACACCCTTAAAGGCAGAAATGAAATTAATTTAGCACTAAGTTATGGCTTAAGTAAAATTTTTCCAAAGTATTTTAGATGTGATTTTTATGAAGGCCATATTTTTATACGACATATGTAGTGTTATTTTGGTTGAAATTCCCAAAACAAAACAAAAGTGAAAAAAAAAATGGATTCACAACACATTTATTTTCATTTTTGTCTCAAATGTTTTTACTGGATTTAGATCCCCAGCTTACTGTTTTAGTCCTTCTGATACTGATCCATCTAACTTACTTGCATATAAGTAACCTATAACTCCATACCAATAATTATCATTGTAACATTAGTCTAAACCTGTTTTTTACTTTACATGTCTTGCTGGAAACATAACCTGCTAGCTGCCATTAAAAGAAACATCAATAACACTGTATTTCACAAAAGTAATGAACATATTCAGTTCTCAAACTCTACTTGTTGATCATGTAGTGTAAAGATAAATATAACATATTTGAGAGGAGCCATATTTCATGCTGACAACCATCAGAAATACACCTTGCAGCTTTACAGTTTGTTGATGAAGTCATCTCCAAAGTCAATCATCAGTCTCAGTGTGCTCAGGATCAGAGTGTTAACATCTTCATTTAAGTGGATTTCATCACTGTAGTTCTTCACAGGGAGGATGCAGTTCATGGGAATCCCCAGTCTGGAGCTGAGATCTGACATCTAAAATTTAAAGGAAGAACATTTCATTGTAATTTCAGTGTTGACCTCCATGGGTTCTTGATCTCACGTTATAAAGAATTACAGCTGAATTTCACCTTGTTTTTCAGATGTCTGCTCTTATAGACATTTCTCAAATTCTTTTGAGTTTCACCACAGGCCTCATCTATGTTGGTGAGAACAGCTAGCTGAGGAATACCTGCAGGAAAAGAGGTGCATTTTGATCAATATTAGCATGAACACTTCCTAAACATTTAGAACATCGTCACACCTTCAGACTAGACAGAAGTATAAATGATGTATGTGTCTTATAAAAATGTTTGATATCTAATTTTCAAGTCATTTGAGGTCCAAAATTCGTTCAGCAAAATGTTTGTATATAACACCTTTATTTTCTATATTTTAATTCAAGTTCTTCAAACCAAAACTTTAAATATTCATGGAAGGTGTTAGGTCTTCCATGAAAAAAAAAAGAAGTATTCAGATATTTGTCTAAGATTGCATTTGCACAACATCAAGGCCAACTCTAATCAAATGTTAGGATTTAGACATTTTCAGTATACACTGGTGGTTTTTTTAAATTATTTTTATTTTTTTAACATTATCGTATGTTATTTAGAATATATTTATTGTTATCTTAATGGTATTTTAGGGTTGGAAGAAAAGTGTGAAATATTAAACATTTTGATAATGAAAAAAAACCTTTAAAGCATGTAGAGATTCATAAACCCCCCAAAAGGGAATATCAAACTATGGAAGTTGATTTTAACATTTGACTCCTCATCAGTCATCTCCATTTTTTAAAGACAGGAGTGAAACCTGGAGCTGCAAACATTGGTGACACAAAATGTTCACACTTTATAAAATTCATATGGAAGTAATTAATTTTCAGTTCTCATGTCTCTCTGAACTCCTCAGCTGCATGTTATATTTTCTTACCCAAGTCACTGGCTGTTTCTCTGATCTCCTTCATTTTCTGTAAAACGGAGGATTTTATTTCGCTGGCATTGGCAGAACAAACACAAACCAGAACATGGACTCTGTCATCCGGAGATGGTGAAGTGATGTAGTCAGGATCTCCATCGGAGAGTGGAGATACAGGGTTGAACTGCAAAAATTCAAAATACAGTAATTTGTAAATTTAAACAGAGTTCATTCTTGACAAAAACGTGTTATTTCTCAGCAAACAAAGGTAAATGAAGGATGTCAACCTTATGACCCTCCTTCACATGTCCCATCAGAGCCAGTTTGATGTCATGTGGATGAACTCCGTTTGCAGCTCCCTCCTCCAAACCCATGATGTCATTGAACACAAAGGGGTAAAAGTTTCCTCTTCCTCCCTTCTGGATTCGATGGGTTTCATACTGTCAGAGCAAACAGAA
>JAOWBL010009128.1:0-41868 GCA_028564865.1 Zenarchopterus dispar
TATATATAAATAAACAAACAAACTACTTTAAAGCGGCTAATGATGGACAACTTTAAAAGAGAGCGGTAAAAGACAAGTGGCAAAAAAAGGAAAGAAAAGAAAAGAAAAATGAAAGCAAATGGACAGGTTTTCTTGATCTTTGCTGCAGAAGAAACCCTCACTAGAGGTGCACTACCTCAGCCTACAGCTTTAATTTAAAAAGCAACATACCGAGTGCATTTGCAAAGGGATGATTCATCCTCCCCACCCTCAACCCCCTTCCCTATCCACCCTACTGACTACTTAGGAAGATATAGATTTTGGATCTAAACATCATTCAGGATCAAAGCCTCATTTCACTCGACGAGATGTGTAAAAATGGGGCTGAAAGAGCTCTAAATGTCTTTGATGTGTATACAAGTGTTGGATACCTACTCATGCTGCACAAACAGTAGCAGAAAGCCAGATTAAAAACTATGCACAGAACAAATTCTGCTGCATGACAAGTGCTCTTTCACCACAAACTCAGCTGAATCTCAAATCTTTTTTTTTTCTTTTAAAACAAAGCCCCATCTCCACCACTGTCAGCCTAAAAACCCGCTTCGAGCCACCATGCACAAATCAAAAGGCTGAGCTCCAGTACAGCAGTAAAAGCTGCCTTCACCAACTCCAGCATCAAATCACCGCACTAATCATGCACAGATGATGCGAGTCCTGCACCGCATACTGTTTCGTATCACAGCCCCAAAACCACCAACCAGCAAATGTTTTCTGATACACAACCACCTTTGTGTTTCACAAAAATCACTAGAATTAAAGTATCCATGAAATCCTATTCAGTGTGTATGTTTTTATACGACACCTACACAGGCTGGTATCTGGTTGACAAATGACAGGACAATTCTAATTTTAGAGTTTGTAATTTCCTGGAATACTATCAAAAATGTCGATGACTCACTATTGTTGATTAAACATTGACAGAGCTCTGTGGAAGAGTGGGAGGGAGTTGCTCAGGCATGCTGGGCTCACTCATCAGACCGGATTGGGTTCTTTGGGGGATGAGAATTGCCTCTACAGTACTATCCGTTTTAAATGGAAAAATGTCAAAGCCTTAGCATGTCAGTAAGATTTCAATAAGTGCTATTGCTAAACATGTGAGGGCTTTAAAAAGCCATGTTTCTCATCATATAACAGATAAAAACACCTTTTTTGTTATTATAAAATAGTCTTCAGTACATTAGTACTTGAATTGCAAAGTCTGATGGGGAAAAAGGTTACAAATAATGCTTAGTTCGAAGGCAAAACAGAAACTGAAGGAACCCTGAATGTTTATAACATCACTATTTCATCAAGACTGCTGAGACACATTAAAGGAATATTTAAGAAGTAAAACAACCCCTGGTCTGCTACTAGCCTGGCAAGGAGTGTAAACATTTCATTAGGGACCAAAAAGGATGTAAATCAAAGCAGTTTTGAGTCAGAATGGGATTAAGAATTAGCTCTGTACTTGAACTCTCCTCCTCCGGAGTCTTAACAGTAGTTTGTGCAACATTGGTCAACTTGTACAAACTTATAAGATTGTAGTGGGTGGACAGAGGTGTCTGTGCAATCAGAACTTTTTGTACATTTTGTGAACACAAAGTTAAAAATTACCTGTTTATCTGCAGGGACTTTATCAACACTATCACACAAATGGAACCATGTTGCTGAATTTTGTCAAAGGCTTAAAATATCAATTTGTTTTGTTGTAGCTCCATTGCCCCATGTCCTAACATGAACTGTAACTATTACTGCAAAACACATTCTGTTCTAGCGAAAAGCTGCTTTGAGTCATCATTTGGTCCCTAATGAAATGTTACACTTCTTACCCAACTGGGTTGTTTTAACTCCTGAAAGTTCCTTCAAAAGATATATTCAACAAATATGGAAAACAGTTATATCTGGTTGTAACAAGTTTAATTTAACTCATCTCCTGCTATGAGTACCTCTGATAGACTAGGTTAGCAGAGAAAATTACAGTTGTAGTGGGAAGCTTACAAACAGCTTATAAAAATACAGTATTTTTCTCCATCTCTTTCTGCAGAATTGAAGAAACATTTCCTGTTGTAGATCAATTACAAGCAGTCCTTTATATTCACTTTCTGTACACCTACAAAGTTAAATTTACCTCTGTCTGTGAAGATCATATTTACAAAATTGCTTGAGTGGAATGACATTTGTAGGTCTTATTAGATCATTAAAATAATAAATTTATTCCATCATACTCTCTTGCCCCATGTGCTAACATTAATCCCCATTTTGCTGCAAAAAGCATATTCTTTTCCAACTCAAAGTTGCTTTAATTCACATAATTTTGTGTGTGACGGAATTGAATTTTTCTGAGGACTTTGTTTTCCCTTTTATGGCCAGCAAATGCATGGTTACACTTATAATAATGTCTTTAATGTAACAAGTTTTTCCCAGTATG
Organism: Zenarchopterus dispar; assembly: GCA_028564865.1. Lineage (NCBI taxonomy): Eukaryota > Metazoa > Chordata > Actinopteri > Beloniformes > Zenarchopteridae > Zenarchopterus > Zenarchopterus dispar. Next base: position 2,447 of record JAOWBL010009128.1, read on the forward strand.
AGAACAGAACACCAAAAAGTATAATTTGTATTACCAGCAATGTAAAAATAATCCATAAAGTAACAACAATCAAATAATGTTTGAGACAACCAAATCCTCACCCACTGAATGGTCTAGATGCTGTAAAGTTAGAAAATACTAAGAGACTAAAAAAATTTAAAAAATAAAGCAAATTAACAACATGGTGTAAGTGTAATAAAAGAGAAAAAGGTTAAACATCTTTTGTAGGGTGTAAAAATAAAGATATTGTAAAATTTGTCCTGTGTTGGAGTTTGAACAAATACCCTACCTTGTAACCCGAGCTACTTGATTTTTTTTTTTTTTTCCCAGTGATAAAAGACAGAATAGGCTCTTTAATTTGCAGTGGTTTTGGAGAAAAATTAAAAGATTTTTTTTTTTGGTTTTTTCCATAAACAATTACACAGTTAAAAAAAAAATTGAAATTAGAATTAAAAATTGAGTTTGTATGCAGATGATTATAGTTCTTATATAGAAAATTGGAACTTACCAATCAGTGCATATTACAAACTCACTTTTAATATTTATTTATTTTAAAAAAACAAACAAACAAAAAGACTTTGTAACTCATTCTTTTCTTAGTTGTCATAACTAACTAGGGTAGTTAAACATAAAATCATCTGACTTTTGAAACAAATAAAAAACTAACACTTTTGTTAAAAACTAAAATGAATAGCTGTCACGGCTGTTAACCCATCATGACCTTCTCCTTGGGTTTGACCGATGCACTGAACACAACACCACTCTCAGTGTTCATAAATGAAATGTAGGTGAAGCTGAAATAAGCAAATTATTCTTAAACAAATGCATTGAAATGATTGCAAAACGTTGAGAACCCATCATCACAGAAAAGAGTTTGCAGTGAAAACATGACTAAAATAGTTTTGTCAATTTCCTTCAAAATTGAGATATTTCAAAATAAGTAATAAGAGTCACGAAAGCTGCAGATATTTCATGACTGATCAATATCCAGAATTGTGATATGGAGCAATATCTTAAGGCATCAACCTCCTATATGCATATCAGCCATGAAACAGCTACCTTGCACATTTTCTGCCCAAACAGCACCTACACTGTATAACCACACTTCACACTGACACATGGCTGCCCACACAGCAGCAGAATTAGCTCCACTCGGGTTTGCTGCCCACCACGACACAGGCGACACCACATACACACACGCACACTCGCACACACACACATGATGAGCTCCTCCATGTGATTAAAATCGGGATATGACTGACAACCATAATCGCTACAGCACAGTCCTTCACCAGAGCGTGGCCTTACCTCCTTGAATGTTGCTATAATTAAATACTGCAGCCCCTTACAGATATTAGCCCTTAAGAGAAAACATTGAACACCTGTGGAACAATGGATTGTCCAGGTGCGTCATATTCTCATCTAAATGTTTTTAAGGAACAAAAGTCTAGAACTGTGCTGCAACAGAAGCTGTAATTTTCATAAATATTTTTAAAATATTTTTAAAATCCAAATTGAGACAGTGGGCATTTCTCATAATGGGGCAAAAACATTTCAATTAAGATAATATGAGTGACAGCAAATATTTTATAAGTTGAAAAAAAATACAGAAGAAGTTGACTGAAGTGTAGTAAGAAATAACGACACCAAAAAACATTCTTAGAAACAGTTCATGGAATTGGCCTCCAAACTCCACAGATCCCTTTTCTGACCAAACACCCATAGGAAAATTTTGTCAATGCTCAAATGGAGAGCTGCTTCAAATGAGGCAGGTAGGACATCAGATAGGTCACTTGGCTAAGCAGGTGCCCCTTAAACAGTTCTCACACTGCTGGCCCAGGTTCAACTCCAGACCATCCTCCCTCTCTGTATCCCACTTTCAGAGAAAAAAAAAGGTCACTAGATACAAAGAAAATGCAGATGCTTTTAATGTTTAAACCTCACACAAGATGGGGTTGCATTAGAGGGGATCCAGAGTAGTTTTAAGGGCCCTCAAACATGGGTCATGTCTCCATAAGTGGAAACGGCCATGCAGTGGGAATTTAATATGGCTGAATAAATTCCCTGCTTTGGACAATTGCTTTTGCATAGCCACGAAGAACTGCTGGGTAGGGGAGTGTTTTAACTTACTGCTGATTTGATACATCATTGGCAGGATATGACATTCAACTGTCACAATGTTCCCTTGAAGTACAACTCAACTGTTCTCATGCAATGCCATCATCTTAGTTGAATGCAAACAGGAGATACAGAACCATCTGTGTCTTTAAACATTTTTAAACATCTTGTCATTCCAATTTGTTTTCTTCTTTTACTTAATGTTGCCTGGCAAGCAGAAAACGTAGTGCACTACCTTCACTAAGTGATATGGAGTGGTAGTTTGCCAAGTCAGTAGATCCTACAAGGTCCACCACTATAAATTGAGACAAGGGCTGAAAAGACTGAGGAGGGTATCAGCCTAGTAACGATTCCTGCCTTTTTGTGAGCTCCCGTGAATGTTTTTCTAGTTTTAGTGTAGGTTCAGTTTTAAGCAACATTTTCAGTACATTTAAATCACTGCTCACAATTTGTGTCCACTTATGAACTGGTCTCAAGGCTGTGGCACCCAGTGAAGAGAATCTCTCCTGCAACGCCATGACCTTGAGGTGCTTTGAAATTGAGACGGAACAGGTAATATCAACCCAAAATAATAAGTTAATCTGTTTATTCACTACCTGAAATGAGTTTAGCTTGGAAATAAGCATCACCTTTCAAATCCTACATTGTTATATCTGTTTAAATGTGAGTAGTGCATCTTCACAATAAACAAATCTAATACATGCAGTTTAGCTATATTAGAATCGATATCATCACTTTTATCCCTTACATTTGGACATGTATTTTTCTGTTTGTTTGTTTTTAAAAATACGGGTATTTCTATGGGTGCGCGTCACAATGTGTATAAGTGCATCATCTGTCTGTCAATTTACAGAGCAGGGAACAGCAGTTCTTTCTCTCCACCTCCGCCTCCCTATACCCTTCCCCTCTCACATATACTGGCATCAAGCCCAGTGCATACACACTTCCATACAGGCTTCCTTCTCCTCTGCAGTACTACTACGGCACAGCCACAATGAGACACTCCAAGTCCATTATTTTTGTATGTGAATAGAAAGGAGCTAATTTCACTGCAAAATTCTACTAAAGATGTGAAAGTGAAATCCTGTATAATTCATCTTAACTGCTCACCAGGATATTTGCAAAAAAAATGCTTTCAATAGCCCAGAAAAAAAAAGACAACCAGATGTTTCATGTGTAGCTCACAACAGCATCTGCAGCTGGAGAACCAATTATAAATCAAAAACTCACTTATGGCTTCTGATGTCTGTACCCGAGTAGAGTAGAGTAAATCACAGGAGGCAGGGAGTGAACCTATAAATGCTGCATGAGGTACAGTAGCACAATAACGCACTGCTGTGATCTCAACAGTTGTTGCTGAGATGTCCTGCATTTCATTATCAGAGTGGTTGCAGTGCTTAAGGGGCAACAACCCATCAGCCATTCACAGGAAACGAGACTGATATCAACATGCTTGGAGCTCTATATGTGTGATTACATAACACCTGCTCCAGATAAATGTACATGCACATGCTCAGTAAGCCACCATTTCGAGCCAGTTTATTTTTGCTTTGTAACCTTATGCTTTTGAAGGAAGTGATCTGCACTTTTAAGATTTTGTGACATTTAAAAGGCTGAAAATTTAGTCATTTAATCAAACTACTAATTTTCAGTTGGAAAAATAACTATCAAACGTGGCTCAATTTTGTTGACAGCTTGCCATAAAATTCCCTACACAATCCAACAAAATATTTAACACTCCCAGCACTCAGTTTATAAGTTATCATCCCATTAAATGAATATAATTATTTTTCCTCATACAATTTTTAGAATTAGATTGGTCAGATCCATACACTATAATAAGAACTGGACAAACCAATCCAGTCATGCCTAGGTTTTCTGAAGAGTGCTTTGAAGTCTCTCTTTACTCTTGTGATATGCTCACACAGCAGCATTACATTATTGCCCAACAGGTAGTGCTTCTGACATACCTTTGTCATACCATAAACAAACAGTCAAATTTCCTGGTTTTATAAATAAGCTTTGAAACTGTCCCAACTCCATGTAGGATTTCATTAGCTAGCACTAGATGCTTAGCTGCAACTTGATTGGCTGACACTCGTTTCAAAGTGTTGAAACTACCAAACGTTTTACAAAACCAACACTGCCGCCGCTACATGTGAAACAGCATATTCTGCTGCAAATGTCTGCAGCCAGCAGCTATTTTAGTGGGGATCATCTGAAAGAACTGGTAGCCACTGCGACCTTTGATTGACACACGGTGGGCAGGTTCCCATCAGCTTCCTGGGGAACATGCATGCGCCTAATACAAAGAAAAAGAGGCTTCAAAACTGCTCTTCAGAAACCAAAGAATCATATGACTTAATGTTTGTCCGCTAAGGTCACAAATATTAGCTTGGCTGATTTAGCATATGTTAACCCATGATGGTAATTAATATTACTTTCAAATCATTCTGATCAAATCTCTTCAAAAATCCTCATTTCAAGTGTCTCTATCAAAATAACAGCTGAAATGAGTTTTGCCAGAGCTGAAACAAAGGACCAATAGACGTCTACTGGGGCCAGTGGTCACTTGGTCTGCGGCTAGCGGGTGAGACCAATTGTAGTCGGGCAAGCCTAACAGCATCATAGCCTGATTTACTGTGGGTCCCAGTCAGCTAATGTGCACCAGAAGCTCTCGTGTCAAATGTTGCTTCAGTGGCGAAATCAGAAATGACCACTGAGTTTATCTGAAGTTTTCTTAGCACAAGCTGTTGGCTTTTAGCTAAGTTTCATCCTAGGACCCCTCCAGGCCAATCCACACCCAGTCACAATAGTTTGTTAGTACAATTAACAGCACAAAAAAGCAATTTTTTTAAATAACAATAATAATGAATGAATAAAGGCTATACTCAGGAATCAATACATTGCTAGGCGCTAAGTAGTACAAGTATTAACAGCTAATCATTGGCAGTGCCAGCTGCCAATCAATAAGTCATGCCCCCACATATACAAAAATGTAATGTTTTTAATGTAATTCTATTTGATGTGGTGTTATTGTATATTTCAGAGGACACAGGGACAGCCAAATTTTGGACATTTCAACTTAGAAATGTGCAAATTGTTTTTTTCTTTTATTCTAGGATACTAACTTTGAACAAGATAATAAACCAGGAAATACTCTTCTTCTTTAAATGTAATTATTTATTTTGCAGCTCTAATTTCATAAAGTTGAACATTACTCTGGCAGTATTAAAGAATTTAAAAGATGATCTCTTGTTGAACTGGAAAAATCATTTTCTGTAAATATTGAGGTTTGTTTTGTGGCTGGTCATGATCTGTTTGTAGTAAAAATAATTCAGCAGGCCCACAAGCTTGTGTAATTTAAACCCCCATCCCCTCTCCACCCTCCAACCCCTCCGCCCCCCTTCAGAGTGACGTGTTGGGAAAAGTGCAACGTGGACGAGGGCGAATAACAACACGGAGCGTGTCCTGTCAACTAAACCTTAAAGTGGCTCATGTCACGCGCTTCCTCGTGCCTCCTCCTCTCCATCCACGCGCTTACCTGTTCTGCCAGCCTTGGATCAGGTTGGTGTATTTGCTCAGCACTCCTTCCAGCTGCCTTTTGCGCGTCTGTTGCTGCATATTCATGCCCTGCACAGTCCCCCGGCTGCCTGCTGCACCAGCCGAGCCCAGGGAGCCGGAGCCGGGGCTGTGCGACCCACTCCGGCCGCTGGGCTTCCTGGACGACGAGCTTCCACGGTGATCCGCCGAGGAAGAGTTGGTTTTGTTGGTCCCGGGATGCGGACTGTAGAGCGTCTTTTCCATCCTGGCGACGGGACGGGGGAGCGCAGCAGTAGGATGAGGGGGAGGAAGGGATAGGGATGGATCACAAGCAGCAGCAGTCTAGTAGGGCAGATTTAAACCAAGCATATGGTAAACACGCCGACGTGTGGCTGCTGAGTTACGGGAGAGGCAGTGAATATGCATTGGCAGCGCTTCCCCAGCGTTCTAAGCGCTTCTGGATGAGTTGGAAAGCTGACATAATCCTCGGTTTTCCAGCCTGACCTCCCACTTCCTCTGCAGCGTGCACCGCAGCTGTGTTAAACTGGGTTTGCTCCAGCGTTTTCCTGGTAGGCAGGAGAGCAGACACTCCCACTCCACTCAGGACCTGCCCCCGGATATTACAATGCAATCCTATCACACACATCATCCACGTTGAAAAAAAAAAAAAAAAAAAACCACTGAAAAGCCTGAGATGACTCACATTTCTGGCTGACACATTTTTAAGCAATAACTGCGGCAAACTATCACTTGTGCAGCTATGAATAGCAAAATTACAGACAGTAAAACACAAACACAAATCATAACAGGGACGATTGTAGAAAAGAAAATGCAACAAAAACGCTCTGCAAGTCATCTGAAATTCATTGCAGATACAGTTTAGATTTATTTCAAGGTTATATCAGAAAATCTCACAGCCTAAAAAGTGCACCATTACATCTGAAGAGCAGCAAGGCTCCAATGCTTTTTAAAAACTTTTCTTTAATCTATAGTGCTAATTTCACAGAGGATTGCACTTATTGATCAATGATTTAAAAAAAAATTACTAAAAAAATGAATCAGGAAATGTTTCATCTTGTTCTAAATATCATGTCTGATATCCTGACAAGCACACAAAACAACAGGGTTTAACAACAGAAGATCAATAAAGAACAGGCAGCTGGAGGCAGAAAGAAAGAGCAGCAGGCAGATCGCTGACAGATAGACTCAGCAGTCACCTTTAGAAAATGAAGCATAAGATCAGACTTTTGTATGGTCATGAAAAGTGATAAATTGCACTAAGAACAGATTATTTTCCCTCTGTCTTTGAAGATCTCATTTAAAAGACTACTAGAATAATCGATTTCTAAAATAAAGACAACTTACAGTTAAAAGTGAGAGAAAACATAATGTTATGTAATAAGTCAGGAAGTAGTTTATTTGGTGTTGTAATGCAAATATGCAGGGTATATTTGATATACGCACTTAATTTCAGTTGAAGTTGAGTAAGCCTACTTTCAAAAGACCTGATTCTTCCATAATGTGTCAATGGAGTGCTTTCCTCCTAGACTGCAGCTTTACAGGCAAATTCATAGAGCTCCCAAATGTAGAATGGGAGGCAGAGTCCTTGGTCATCAGGATCCTCTCCTGTAACAGTCCCCAGTTATGACAATGGCCTCCTCTTTATTTTCAAAATTAGGTTTAAAATTTTTGTTTTTGATATGTTTATAATTGGGCTGGCCTTGAATTATCTCTCTAGTTATGCTGCTGCAGGCAGAGGTTTCTGGTAATCTCCAGTGATGCTCTGGACGTTTTCTTCCTTACTTTTTGGGTATGTAAATGTCATCATTACTGCAATTAACACTGTGCTTGTTATTTGTGTCTCACAGGCAGGAATCCCCGGTCTAACATCTTTGTTTTTGTGGGCGTTGCTTTCCTGTCCTGACAGACCCCGACCGGTGGAGACAGATGGCCGCCCACCCTGAGCCTGCTTCTGCTGGAGGTTTCTCCTGCTATCAGGGAAGTGCTCTCCGGTTCAGGATGGGGATTGCACCGAACTGAAGATTTCACGGGTTTCTTTTGCTGGTATTTTTCGTATTGGCATTACATGAATTTTAAATTTGGATTCAGCTGAAATGAATTGTATAATAAATGGATTAGACAAATAGGAATAAATTGGAATATAATTAGACTGAACTGGATTGTAATTAATTGAACAGCACTGCATTTGTTGAAGTGAATCTTAATGAGTGGGCTTCAAGTCCATGGCATGGCCAGAAAGGAAGAAAAAGTGTTAAAAACATTAAAGAAAAAACTGAGACTTTAAGGGAAAATATGCAAAAGGAGTGATCGAAAGGATCTGTAGTCACGTTCCAACACATCTAAATCCATGTACTTCAATACAGAAGTACATGAGTCTTAGCTAAATCTGGGCTGCAGAACTTTGAATCAGCTCCAGATGAGACAACAGAGACATGCTGACAGACATGTACAAAGACTACATGTATAAAGAGTTACAATAATTCAACCTTGAAATAACTCTGGCTGTGGTAGTTTTTTCTTATGTTACTGTCGGACATTTAATCTCAACCCCAATTACTGCAGCATTTACATATTAAAAGGGATTTTGAAGCAGAACAAAAGGAACTAATTTTTTTTTACTCTGCTCTAATTGATTATGAACTTTTGATTCTCCAAATGCTCAGTCATAAAGCCCTTAAAGGTCTTCTGTGGCTGTAGATGAAAGTTTTATTTTTCACATATCTTATCACAGGCGAGTTCCTCTGGAGAAACACAAACAGTCCTTTCTATTTTCATGAGCTGCGCCAGATTACACAGCCAAACAGCCTCAGAAGTGGTTCAGGGTACACTTAATAGCTTTTGATATTTTCTTTCTCTGACTGTTAAAATACAATTCTCAGTTGAGAATTTTTCTTTGTATATTATAGCTTAAAAATATGGTATTTTCAAGATCTCACACCTGTTTAAGTATGATTTATGATATGAGGAGCATCATCAGTTTATTAATAGACATCTTGTGAAGTAAAGATATCCCTCATAAAGTGAGCTAGAGACTTTGTAATTCCAGACCCTTGTGCCCTGAAGTTATTGACCTCTGATAATGCCACATTAATTAACATTAAAGATGTTTATGGATTTACTTCTTTAGCAAAACAAGAAAAAAAACAAACATAAATTGCACTTGGAACATAGATTGATTTCTCTGTGAATTTGTGTGCGCTACTTCGATAGTGATGTGTTTTATTCATCAATCTTCTATGCCTGCCTAATCGTATACAAGGTCACAAGGGTCTGCTGGAGTCTATTCCAGCTCTTCTCAGATAAAAGGTAGTGCTACCTCCATCCATCCATCCATTTTCTAGACCCGTTGAATCCATTTCTGGGTCATGGGGGTGGTACATCCAAGCATCATTCATTTTACTGTGGCATTGAGGCTCATGCAGAAGTCAATTGCGTTGCAGTTCCTCGAATGACCGATAAAGACTGGCTGAAAAAGAGAGTCGATCTCGATTGACTCCCATGTTAAAATGTCAGACTTCAGAGCAGAAAAAACATATTTACAGACTCGTTAATTTAAAAAAAAAAAAACTTCATAGTTTAATTTCAAGTCCTTAACAGCTCTGAGGGTGGTTATTTATTTATTTATTTATTTATTTGTTTGTTTGTACCACACCAGGAGAGTTTATATAAAGCATTACATTTATTTCTAATATGATTGATTGACAGTCGGCTCAGCCAATGGTTAGCAGTTATCGTTTCCTGTCCGGTAACGTCACGCTACGTCATTTAGCTTAGCAACCGCTCGTTTGTATTAACCCAGAGCCGGCTAAAAACGACTGTCATATGTGATTTCACCGTCTAGTCAACAATACGTTTAACGTTATATCCCGCTGTAAACTGGTGGAAACTGGTGCTCTGCAGATGTTTCAACAGGATTTAGTTGTATAAGTTGTATAATCAAAGCTAACTTTGATTGACATATGGTGGGTGTGTTTCCGTCGATGGCTGCACCCCGCAAGAAAAATGGGCTCCAAAACCAGTCTTTAAAAACCAGTGGGTCACAACCTAATGCTTCGTCCACTGTTTTATACAGTCTGTGGGTACTCCCAGGACAGATGGCCGGTTCACCGCAGGGTCACATATATAGGCAAACAACCAAACACACCTACAGGTAATTTAGAATTGTCAATCAACCTAACATGTGGGTTTTAAGAGGAAGCCATGTTTTCATTCTCCCTTGAGTAATCATTAAAGATTTGCCATCAGAAGACCTAAAGATATGAGTGGTTCATAAAATCAAAGCCAAACTAATTAATTAAAAGGTCACAAACGACTTGGAGTTTTTTTTTTTAAGTAATAAGAGGGTCTCAAAATTATTCCTGAAGGGAACAAGTAGGATGGGGTGAGACGTGCTTTTGTTCTAGTTTTAGTCAGCCCACATGCAACTGAGTTTTTAAATGTTATTGTAAAGAAGGTTTTTCAGGTGATAAAATTTAGTTTTAGTGACAGTTTTGGTGTAAATCTCAAAAAGGTCTAAATCCAGGATGATCCATAGGTTTGTTACTTGATTTCTTGGATTTGGAGTGCTAGGCATTGCAGTATTACTTTCTCTGATCTTCAGAGCCTCTTAATTATCAGAATCTCAGATTTTTCCCAAGGTGTGGGAAACTTTTTACACCCATAGTTTAATATCAAAAAATTTAGTCATTAAGGTTTTTGATTGGACTGATGTCTCAAGAGACACAAGGATATATGGATCTTCAGTTATGCTGATGAGACACAACTATTATCAGTAACATCACAGGTTAGCATTGGCTAAGCCAGCCAGGCTAAGATTAATAACGGTGACTGAAATAAGTGAGTTTATTTATTATAGTTATTTTTATAGTTAATAGTTATTTTTCACCAGATTTTTACTTTAAAGATCCATCACAAGATGACATACAATAATGTACAATGTTGCACATTAAACTGAATCATTCAAAAGTATACATGTTGACTAAATTCAGATTGTTTCAGTTGTCAGCAGTATGTAAACACTATTTGCAAGTTGATGAACTGATCATAATAATCTAGCAATTGAGTGTTTTTGATATTTAATAAGTGTTTCTTGGGTTCATTTTTTTTACATAAATAACATATTTTTATTCAAGCGAAAGCTTTATATGCTAGATCTAGATCTTTGCTTGTATACTTTTTTGAATTTCTGAACTTTTATTTAAACTCTGTCCCCTAACATTGACTGAACCAAAAAAAGTCATAATTTGGCTATTTCAGTATAATACACAACTAATAAGACTTTCATTTTAAAAAAACAAAACAAAACAGAAATTTTAACTGATGTTCTTTGTGTTAAAATTCTAATTAAAAACAAAAAAATGTGCATTTGACATCCATCAATATGACCTGCTTGACTTTAATGCGAGATAGATGCACGAGTATATTTTTAAGCAAAGTACAGGCCTGTTTATACTTGCACTTAGAAAATCATGACCATGACAACCAGAATGAAAAATGCACATTAATCAAGACCAGGCTGAAGAGCATTGCAGGCTATTAAGAAGACGCTGACGCTGTGCTGAGAAATCGAAGTCATGGCCGGTGAATTTCCACAGGACACTTAGCAGAGCACGGATAGATTCTGCTTCATGTGAGCTGAGGCAGCCACAAAGGAAAGATCAATAGAAGAGAGTAAAAAAATAAATAAATAAAAATCTCTGGGCAACAGAGAGTCAATGGTTTGTTAAAATCTTGTGCCAAGAGTCAAGCTCAGGTCAGCTGCATTTTTAGGAAAGTTCGCAGCAGCTTGTCTGTGACATCATTATTATTAATTTTTAATTAACACATTATGGAAACAGGGATTTCTAGCCTTGTCTTGATCATTTCTATTTCTTTTATTGTAGAGTTAAAAGTAAGGTACATGGCTTTTTTTTTTTTTTTTTTTTGGTAATATTGCGGTAATTTTGCAATATTTTTAATATTGCAGAACGAAGTAATTCAGAAATTCCTATTTCACATAGTGAGTTATGTTACTTTACATGTTGTGGAGAAAGCAGATTTATATGAAATTAAACATCAAAGAGGACTCATGTCCTTGCAGAGACCAAAGGTCTCCGAGGAAGACAGCTGCATGTGAAGAGGGAGGAAGTTTCACTTAGGGACGTTGAGTAAATACCTGATTAAACAATATATGTGATCAGGTTTCGCATCAACTGTCATGGTAGGTCAAAGAATGTTAAAAAGTTGCTTCTCATAACTTACAGGACTGTAGCAGTGATGTGACAAACTGACGTTCAGCAGCATACTTAAAGCAGTAGTATCCTAAATCTTTTTCCATCCCAAAACAGATAAAAAAAAGACAAGTCAGAGCCCTGAAACACATCACTGCACCACTCACCTGGAGTTAAATTAACAGAAAGTGCTTACACACTTGCTACACCATACCTCACTCAAGTATGTTGGAAATTTAACAAAAAAGGAAATAAACTAGATTATAATTGGACTGAATTTAACTACATTTGTACTGATCTTGTTTGCTTCATCTGTAAAGTGCCCTGAAATTACTTTTGTTGTGGGTAGAGTTGGTTGCCCTCCAACCAAAAGGTCACAGGATCGATCCCCTGCCCCATCAGATGCCAAATGTCCCTGGGCAGCACACAGAACCCCAGACTGTCCCCATTATCCCAGCAACTCACAAAATCGGGCCCAAATGGGGACATGGTATTGTGTGAAATGGTGCATCTTATGCAAAAAAAGAACAACCTTCAAAATCGATGTGTGGACCATGAGCAGCTGTGATGACTCCCAGGAATGACAAATCGAAAACAACTAGCTTGCTTTGAAATATCAGTTGAAATTGGAGGCCAACCTCTGTCTGGTAACATTTCAGAAATGAATGTGCACATATGACAATTAGTTCCTTTATTGGTTTGACTGACTTCCTCAGATTTTACCAACTTTTTGACAGATTATAGTTGGGATGAGATTTGAATAGTCCTCCCTCTATCACACCTGATCTCATATAAAACAACAGTGACTACCTCACCACAACTCTGCTGAGACAGAACCAGCTGCTGTGAGAGCCACCAAGGGCCCACTTTTTTTTTTTTTTTACCTCAGTGCTGTAAAGCATGAATCCATTCATTCCACAGCACTGTGATTCAGTCTGTGTCCCCCACTACACACTGACATCGCACCAGTCTATTACAGCCCTGCATCATCCCACTAAGATTTATGTTCACCGTGGCTGCCTGAGGCTGGCCCTCAACATCCTCCACCACCAGTCTGTTCTTGGCACCAGAGCTATTAAAGCCTAGAAAGAGATACTTAAAGACCTAATCGCTCTTAAATGTCAGCTCTTAACAAACCAGGGACATCATCCTTTTGCAATGTAGGGTGTCTTCTGAACTTTTCACACTTTGACTTTGCACATATCCATATCACTTTTAATTATTCCAGTGCAAACCTGAACCTAATCTTAAGCGTTTATACTGCATTCATTACTGTTTTTGACTGACTTTGGTTGGTCTTGAAGGCCAATTAATGTTACTAATCTAAGGCAAGAGCTAAACTAACCTTAGCTAAGAGCAGGTGACCATAGTGGGCATTTCTGCTGTTGCCACCAAAAAAAAAAAACACAATATGACGGAAACTGGTGCAAAAGAAGATCCGCAGCTCCTCTGGTGGGGCAGATTTGATCAGAAAGAATATAAAGTTGTGTTAATTAGGATCATAGGTTAGCATAAGTTAAGCCAGTTAAAAGGAATAACCATGACTGAAATAAGTGAGTATCTGCTATATGACGACTACACTCTTGAAATCGAAGCAGTGCACCTTGAGCCTTCTTCCAGACCTTATGACATTTGTGGATGTATTAAAATCAGCTGAGGTGATGGCACTGAAACCTCCTTCTCCTGGGCAGGAAGCAATGGGGGCTGATACTTTAGGGAGTGTTAAAAAAGGGACAACAAAGAAGCACAACAGGTAAGGGAATTGTGGGCATATTCAACCCAGTCCAGGGGGTCACTCCAGGAGGAGGGATTAGCTTCAGCTACACATAGTAGGGCAGTCTCCAGGTCTTGATTTGCACCCTCAGCTTGTTCATTGGTCTGGGGATGGAAGTCAGATGAGAGGCTGAAAGTGGCTTCAACTGACTGGCATAAAGACTTCCAAATGTGTGATGTGAATTGAAGTCCTCTGTCCGACACTATATCTACCAGCAGTCCATTAAATCTGAAGAAGTGATGAACGAGGAGGCCAGCTGTCTCTGGCCAAGGGGAGCTTGGGGAGAGCCACATAATGCACAGTCTTAGAAAAACAGTTCACAATGGCGAGAATGGGGGCATTACCTCGTGCAGTGGGACTTCCTATAACGAAATCCAAGGCGATGTGGGAGCAAGGTTCTTTACTTACAAACGTGCATTCATTTAGCAGACTTTTCTATGTTTTCAAGTGTAAATCTTACATGTAGCAATCCTAGAAGCGTGTTTGCTTTACAATGAAATGTTTAGTGCTTACATTCATGGTTTTAATGTTTCCTCATACTTCATTGGTTTCATCTAGAACATTTCAGATAAAACTTCATCTGATTACAGTGCTTTATGTATGGCACATTTTGGCACATAGATATTTTGACTGAAAGACTTAACTTTAAAACTAAAGCCCTCATTTTGTACACATCCTCATCACTGTTACTCTGATGCCAGTATTTGCTCACCCCGTGTCATGGTTTCTAAAGTATTGTGACATCTTAAAGGCAACCCTGGGGACAGAGAGGTGTGTTCACTGATGGTATGTATCAGACCAAACACTCATTGCTTAGAAAGGATTTCTCAGTGGGATTGCTCAGAAAAATTCCTGAGTGGGGGGACTGGTTTTGGTGCAGGCTGACAGTATTTGAGTAAAGACTGTTGTGTCTTATCAGCAGGCTTATCAGTACTTGGCTGTGTCCTTGTCCTTGAGATATTTCCACTGCCAGTCACTTTGCCTCCCATGCCCCACGTATAATTTGCATATCAGAGAGGGCCCAAATGAAAATCACGTAATAATACCCTGAAATACATATCACAATTGGCTTGTTTCCATTTTCTCCTGACCTTGTACATTAAAAGAATAGCTGGACTGGATAAGCATTTCACCAGGTCTCATTGTTCCTGACGTTCATGGAGACTGAGATTATCATGACTGTTTGTTTTGGGAACATTTTATCCGCTCATTGTAAACTTTGCTGCCCACCCAGATGGCCCCGTAAAATGTTTCTCACTGAAAAGAAGCCAATCTGATATGTAAATAAGTTCAGTGTCTATTCTCAGTGTTTCATCTTCTAGTTTGACTTTATGCTAATGTGCCCTAAAAATTGTGGTATTAGGTCATAATAGTTAGGACAGAATTTTTGTTTATTTAGCTTCTCAGTGAGCTCTATGGTACAACTGAGTGCAGCCTGTCTAAATAATGTGAATTGATGCTTGGCTTGCCAAAAGCTTACATATGTTTGCACAACAGCCTGCATTATTCACAAAGATCAGCAACCCTGCCAGTGTAATGGACTGAAAGGCAGTAGTTGACCCTCTACACAAAAAAAGATCAGTTCACTGTGCGCATAGACACACAGGAAAGAGGACAGGGAAGCTGATGGCAAAAAATTATCCAGGGTTTGTGGCTCTGTGTGAATATTTAAATGTATTCCTCTAATTGTTGCTCCCCTCCATGCTGAACTGGAAGATGAAGACATTCATATTAATCAAGGGATGTGAGGAATGAGGCTGTATAATGGTGAAAATGAGTATTGAGGCACTGCTATTCTGCTATCAGCCTCTCAGAAGGTCTGAACAATTCTAAAATACTAAAAGGTGTCAATCTCTTTCCCCTGGCATTTATTAAACCCCCCCTTTTTTTTTTTTTGCTTCAAGAAAACAATGACTTGGATGTTCTACAACCTTTACCTCATTTGATACAGTTTGTGCAGATTTATGTATATACAAATTAGCTCCTTCACTGCTTGCAATACACACACTGCATTACCAAGCCATAAAGAATGTGCAGCTTTATTAGTTATTTATTTAAGGTTGTCATGGTTTTTTTTTACTTGATGACCAGAGATGAAACATTATGACTAAGCTGAAGATCTTGAGCCTACATGACCTCTTATGAAGGCTTTGTCTCAAAGTACCATCTGAAGATGTGAGTGCAGCACTACATACAGTACAATAGCTAGAGGCAGCAGAAACACCATTAATCTGATCTACTCCAAAACAGCAGTGACCCTAGAGAGGCTTGACTATAAGATTAACACCACAGGCCTAAAGAAACAGCATCCTCCATGGCAAAGAAGGTTGGACAATAAGATAAAGACTACACATAGAGAGGTAAGAAAAACGCCATGAAGAAAGAACTTCCTAAGAAGTAAAACAAACTCTTCACAAAGCAAGAAGCCCACCTCTGGCTATACCTATGAGAACATACACTACAGAAAGAGAAGACAGGAGAATAGACTGTTAAAAGTGTAGGCTTAGTGGCAAGGTAATAAGATGGTGAAAGATCCATTGAAGACTGACTTATACTGGAAAGCATACAGCAGAGAAAAAACACCAATGTTTATTGCCTAAAAGCTGACGGTTGCAGTATCCCAGAACAAGAACCATTCACCATCCAACAGCACCAGACCCTGACATGATACACATCTATTGGTGAAAGAAACTGGCTCCACTCTATGAAGACCCAGCACCACAAATGGACCAGCTACGAATGAATGGGACCCAACAAGAGCGGTTCACCTAAAGCTAAAAAGTGCTGATTACGAAAGAGCTGTAGAAAGACTCAGTGCCATCTGACTACACGCCATTAATGAGCCTCTAGACAAAATAGAAACTCATGGTGCTCAAGACAAGTGAGCACATGACTCCACATATGAGCAAGGCCCAGCAGGGAATCACAAAAAAGCCAGAAGAGCAGCTACTGCTCAACAGAACAGTCACTTTATACTGTAAGATCAGACAGTCTAACCTTTGCTCCAACTGGATTGACTACAAGAAAGCCAATGATTTGATGCCACATCACACAAAGCTTGAAACTGTCCAACATCAAAGAGTTTTTTGATCACAGGAGTGGACGGACCGTCATCCCAGCATGGGAGTCTTTTCCAAAATTCTCCAATGATCTTATCTCCTCGTGATCTTTTCCATTGAGGTTAAGGGATATTTTCTACTAATCAGTGGTAGCCTTTGTAGATGAAGGGGTTGTAAGTGACAGAGCCTATAGGTCACAAAAGTCATAACACTAATAAATCCTTCATCTGGTGAGAGATTTTTTTTAGATCACTTTGTAGGACCCAGAGCAGGAAAGGTGAACGGAGATCCGAGAAGGCGGAGATAGACCTGGAGCGTAAGTGTCACTAAAGCTCTCTATGGGCTCAATTATAATTCAGTTGAGCAAGAGCTAAAGGACTCCAATTAGTGGCCTGACTTGACAGAGGAATCTGAGGCTAAAAACTTTCCCTGCTAAGCACAGTCGATGAAAATAATGGTCTCAAAATGTGGCAGGCTAAGGATAATCATCCCTCAGAAGCTTGTTATAGAGTTTATGCAATCTAATATCCTCTTTCAAAGAACAGAAAACCATTACTTGAAAATATAATACAAAAACACCTGGCGTTGTTTTCTTGTTTTAAGCTTCTTTTTGTATTTCAGCGCTTTTGAACCCCTGATTTCCTTTAAGGGCCGCGTGATGTGGATCTCTGTTAAATTCTTCTCATTAAACTTAGCTGACACACAAAAACATACTGTATGAGGGTTCTTTCAAGAAATAATTTAAAAAATTATTCCTCACAAATGTCAAAACACGATGACAGACACTAGCAGTGACAACATGTCATTAAACCGGCCATGTATTTTAAAAATAACAACCCCCTCAGTTGCTTGCATGCTGTTTTCATGTCAGTGATTCCCATCCAGAGGAAGCTGCAGCAGATGTGTTTCTGAAGCACGCTGCAGACATCTGCTGGTATAAAAAGAAACTGGCTGTAAAAGTGATGTGACGTAATCCTTCTAGGATTCAAAAGTTCTACCAGATAATAAAGTTACATGAGTTTTTGAAAACACAGTAGTGATCTAACTTTAATTAAAAGGTTAAATATTTTGTTATTAAACATAATTTCAAGGAAGACAGTAATAACAAATCAAACTCTGAATTAAGAAGACAGCAGGAAATACCCAAAGAGATTTCTTCAAAGTGAACAATGTTTTTGTTGTTTTAACTCCAAACTGCTAACAAAATGTTGCACAACTGATAGTAATAAAATGTGAAAAAGGTTTTACTATTTTACATCGATGTATATAGTACATGCAATACTTTTGTTGAACACTGACCCTATGTCAGTTGCTAGATTTTGATTTTGCTTGCCGTTCTTTTCATGTTTTCATGTCTGAGAAGAGTTTATTCTCTCGTGTGTCTTACCTGGGTCTGTTGAGGAAAAAAGTATCTAATACTTTTGTATAAACACATTTTAACCACTACAGTATCTGAGTAAGACGGAAATAACATAATAGCACTCCAAAATAAAGAGATGGTTCTTGATAGAGAATTTTTTAGATGTCTTTTTCATCAAAAGGGTCAAAACGTACATCTCAAGTTTCAATGCAGGAAGTCAACGAGACAGCAGTTTTACTAAGTTTTAAATAAAATAACATGCAGTTCTCAAAACAACATGTTTACAGCTGTATAAGACCGTTAAACCCAAAGTGCACAAACAAAATACTGGTCTGAACTGAGTGGACTCTTAATGAACTCACAGAGTGACTGAAAACTTTCCATCTCAATTTCCCACTATTTTCTGTGACTAGAAAAGATTCTGCATGCAGCATATTAAGATTAATGAAATTCATCATGAGTAATGAATAAACAATGAGTAATGTCCATCATGAATGAAATAATGAAACAATAATAGTGAAGGACTCCAGCAGCCTGAATCAACATAAGTGCAGTATGTATCTCTGATTATATGACAACTAACAAATGCTACCTTGAAATGTCGACTCAGTGGTTTTATAGGACAACATTATAGTTGGAGTATAGGGAGGAAGTCTAAACCTTCCAGTGGTGAGAACTCTGAGACATGGGTGTGATCAGAGGTCAGATGGCATGATCTTCTCTTCTTCTTGCTATGTCTTTTAATATTCGCATAGAAGACATAGGTTATTGTGTCTGTGAAGTGTCGACAGACAGTTTACATTGTAACAGGCTAGATGGTGTATAAATACATTCACATTGTACTGAATCAAACTGATTTTTTTTTTTTTTTGAAGTGGAAGGTAATCATATAGGCTAAATTATTTTAAAAAGTCAGTCAACAAACCCAAAATTCTCCAAAGGTACAAATAAGCAACAGACATCGAATACGAACAGATGGTGTGTGACACCACAAACAGCAGTCCTGGTGAGGTCACAGGTGCTGTGTCACAGGAATTGTTCTTGTGATCCACACTGCCCTTGGAAAAATACAGAAGCTTTAAAAGTAGGAGAAGTAACCATGACAAATAAAGATTTTAATTTTTAATTTGAGGAGCAATGTTTGAAACCAATTTCCAGATTCTTCATGAGATAACTGCAACATTTTCTGTTTTGTTATTTGGGAAGCAACTATATAATGTCAGTGGTTTATAAAGACGCCGATACCACCAGGGGGCATCGGTGAGAATACACTCATGACAGTATGTCCTTTTGGACAAGCAGTGATACCTCACTCTGTGTATGCTGTGTATGGTTGTATTAGTGCACACACACATACACACACACACACACACACACACACACACACACACACACACACACACACACACACACACACACACACACCATCTCAAAGAGCAAAGATGGCCCTGCTCATGTGTCCTATAATTACATCAGTCAAGTGCTAGACTTCTGCACAACTGCAGCCCTTCCTCAGCTACATCTCTGGAGTTAGGAGAGACGTCACATTTCTGCAACCAGAAGGAGGCAGTGCAGTGCAGTCCTCATGATCCACCAAACAACTCCATCTGTCTGGTGGTTGAATTATTCACCACAGATCCTTCTTATGCTGTTTATCTGTGGTGTATGAATTTGACCGTTCATATAGGATTATGCATGCTAGTGACAGAATTATTTTATCAAAAGACATAACCACTGTGAACTGCACAAACAGGCGCTCTAAAAATAAGTATAATATTCCAGAAATCTAGTTAAAACTGTCTTATTTTAAGTAAAAATGTCTTTGTCCATGACGTGAGATTTTCTTTAACTAGATTTCTTAAAAGATGTAAAACAGTCTAAAGTAGTCTTATAATTTAAAAAAAAGTTTTTTGGGAGTGTTGGTGGTGGTGGTGGTGGTGGTGGTGGGGATGGGGGTAAGTTAAGAGTTTTTATAATGTATAAACAGAGCTGTTAAAAACTCAGCAGAAAAGAACACATGCACGATTGTGGTTTTTTGAGCAAAACATGCCCAGAATATTTCATTCATACTTTGGAAATTGTTTGAAGAAGAAAAAAGTGAAGAAGATTTGATTGGGATTGTAAAGAAGAAAAAAGTATTAAAAACAATATTTTTAATATGAGTACTGTAATTGCTTTCTTATTTCCAAGCACTCATCTGTCAGTTAGTACTAGGTTATTATTGAAATGATAAAATAAACCTGTGATATCCCATCTTTTTTGATTGTGCACTCATGTTTTTTTTTTTTTTTTTAAATTTTATTGATATAGAACTTTGTGTTTGCTGAATGCATGTAGCATTAGTTTAGGTCCAGTAAATATGTTGGGCTAGGGTGCAATAATTCTGAAAACTATAACAGATGACAATGAATATTTTAGATTACTTATTGATAGTTTATTTCTGTCAGTCACTCAAGTGGATGCATATAAAACCAAAAGCAAATACAAATAATTAAAAACTCAACTACACATTTATAGGTTAGTTTCCACTGTATTTTCTACTTCCAGCTGGACCTGGATAATGGCTAACACTATTAACATGCTGCATCTGAGTTGTAACTCCAGTGAAAGTTTTTTAGTCCCATTTGTTAAAGTTATGTTCCTAGTACAGATTCAAGTAAAAACTGCATCAGCACTCATAAGCCACAAACAGACGAAAGCGTCAAGATGAATGCTTATACGCCACGACAACTGACTTCCTGTTTCCAGATCAGACAGAAATTGTGGTCAGTGATGACATATGTAGTCTGACAGCATGATGGTGAACATCTGCTTCTGCCTTCTGCTCTTCGTCCTCAGCTCTTATATCACTGCAGGTGAAAACATTCACTTTTCCTTGTAATATATTTGTGAGTTTTTAAGTTGCTAAAGTTTTAAATAGATTTGGCAGTTTTGCAAGCAATGTGACAACTGTGTGGTGTTTTCTGTTTTATCGTACTTTCAAAAATCTGGACTCTGATGTCATGTGTGGATTGTTTTACATTGTTTTGTGTAAAGAGATAGAATATAGTAAAATGGCTTAAGACTTTAGCAGATTCCTTTTCTTCAACAAGCTGTCCAAAATATTCAAAACATCATGAAGCAAATGATCGTAAGCAGGTTATCAGAACAGTCGATCCACACATTCCTGGATTATCAAACAGGACAAATTCATTGTTTAAGTCAAATTTAAGTCATTTTTTGTTTTTTGTTGAACAAGTACTACTTTTTAGGATCAGATCGAAGGTCTGATCTCATGATTTATTTTTAAGTACATTTCCTACAGTCATGTAAAAAGATCAGCCTCATACAACTTCAGAAGAACAATGCAACTTGGTAAAAATAATTTAGTGTCATAATTCATTAAATAAAAATTAAAGCAAACTGCAAAAGAATTGTGTGGAAAAAATCTAAATACCCTCCACGATTTGATAGGTGGCAGGTGGCCTTTACCAGAAGTAACATAAAGTAATCACTTGTCATGATTACATCATGATTTATCATGTTATAAGTCTCTCACATAATAGTGGAAGAACATGTCTCTCTTCTTTCCTGTGTTGCTGTCGTTTCAGCTGGGTTGAAGTCTGGACTCTGGACAGCTGCAAAACCCTTTTTTCTCCTCTTTTTCTATTATTATGTTACTGTTGGACTGACTGCCAAATATTTGATTCTTGAATCCTCTGGGACACAGAGGATTCAAGAGGATCCATAACTGACTTCATGACTGTAAGAAGCTCACATCTTGTAGTTTTAAGACAAGCTCAAGTCATCACACCTCCCCCACTGTGGCTGACAAGTGGTATTGAGTTGAGTTGATATTCTGCCATTGTTTTCAAATATGTTGCCTTCATTATATAAAATCTTCTCCACAGGATATTGTTTCCGAAGACTTCTAATTTGTTCATATACATACCTAATTTAAGTTAGCATGTTTTTTTGTTTTTTTTTTGACTGAAAGAATAGAGACTTTCTCCAGATAACGACTCCAAACAAATCATAGTGTCCAATCTTCTACTGTCAGGATCTTTAGCGTGCTAAGTGAGACCTGTCTATATGTCACTTTCTGGTTTTGGTGTAAACTTGCTGGGACATCCACTCTGCAGACAAACTGAAGACCTATTTGAATACTTTATACATCTCACTGTAGAATGATGGACTCTGGCATGTTTGAAAATAACTTTTTAAAGATCAGAAGCAGTAATAGCTTTTCTAAGATCATTGCTGATTTCTTTTCTCCTTAGCATTGGGTTAACACACACTCACATGTTTCAGGTTCACAAACTGGAAAAATGCCTGCCTTTAAAGATGTGATTAGTTGTGTCAGTGAGTCTTTAATTTAGAGCATTTGGCTTGTAGCTTCCACCTGAAACTTGCCTCCTTTGTTTCTATAGCAACTGTTAAAGCATGCTAAGGTTTTTCTACAGTTCTTGCATTTTCTTTACTTTGTTGCTTATTCATGTAATTTATTGTTATTAATGAAACACTCCAGTATATGTAGTTTCTCATCTGAGGTGAATGAGGTGTAGAGTTATTAATGTATCAAAGAAAGTAAATCAGTGGCTTGTTCTCAGAGTTTGTGATTGATAGGAAAATGTACATAATGTAAATGCACATTAACTTATGCTCACATCCTGAAAGTTCAATGTTTCTCTGAACCTGAGATCTAATTCTGCAAATGTTGTGTTTTTCAGATATAATTACTCAAGCAGTCCATGAAAAGAAGCAGATCACTCTACCTTGTCCTTCCTCTGTGAAAGGTTCAGTTACATGGAGCAGAGAGAAGAATGGAAGCAAAGTCAACATACTGACAACTGATGGTGACAGGGATGAAATACACATTAAACAACCAAGTGCAATTTATAGTTCACTAGCAGATAAGTCATTGACCATTATCAATATTAAAGTCTCAGACTCAGGAAGATATTTATGTAATAATGAAATGGTTGTGGAGCTGACAGTGATCCCATCAGGTAATATGAAACTTAATCAAATTCTCTTTTAAAAAAATGCCTCTTTACTAATAAATTAATGTTCGTACACTAAAAGAAAAATTCTTTCATGAAACTGTGAATTCTCAACTCTGTACAGAAGTTGTTTTTATTTCAGTGCCACCCACACCCTCAAATATTCAAAACTGTATAGTACAATAGGTGAATATTTGAAACTGGAGTCCACCTTCTCTGTGACTTTCCTGTTTCAGATAGAGGGCTTCATTTCCTGCTCTTTTGAGCCATCTGTCTTAAACATGGACATTATTGACCTACAACAGAGTGTCCGTTATCCTTAAGATGCAGGTGAACTGCTGAATCTTGATTAAATGAGCTGGTTCTACTGTGTTGTGCATTTTTGGAGTTATTTTGTTTTGCAAAGGCTTACACAGTCCTCACTGCACTGGACTGCATGAAGTGTTTTTTCCTGATGTTTAAGCAGTTTTGGTGTCAGGTTTGTACCTGACTAGGATGTGATGTTTTTGGAAGAGCATTCTTACTGCCACTGTTTAAGTTTTATGTGTTAGGATTTTGTTTTCTTCTTCTGGTTTTCTTGGATTTCCTAGTTCTGTACTCCAGTTCATGTTTTATTTTGAAAGTCCATTTCTTAGTTTCTTAAGTTCCAGTTTGACTTTGTTTGTTCCTTTCAATCTTCATTGTTTGCACCGGTTTCTCGGCAGCCCCTGTAAGCACGTCTTGTCTTTTGCTTCCTCGGCACTGGTTCACATTGTGGTTTGCCCTGTGACAGAGGTTTTTTTGAGCTGGCTTCCTGCTTGTATTGAGTTTTGTTTATTAAAGGACTTTATGCCTGCATTTTGGGCTTACTGCTCAAACCCTCACACAGTTTCTCAGACACTCCTGCCAGACATAGGATGTCAACATTTTTGCACCTGTTTTTTGTTTCCTTTCTGTTTAAGTGCTGTGGTATGTTTTCCACATTTCTTGGCTGGCTTGACAAAGGGATGAGTTGCATGGACGACCCAAATGTCGAAAAATAAGAGGCATCAATACAAAGTCCCGTATTAAACAAAAAGCAATGTAAGGGCAGGAGTCCAAAAAAAAAACCCCATGCAAATGAGCAGACAAGAACATGACAGAGTGGCAAAAAGAATGGCAAAGAGAAAGAAAATAATATGTATATTGTCTTGCTGACAAGACACAAGTGAAAACAATCAGGATTGATGAGAACAAGGGAGGTCAAACTAGATCTTAGAAAACCAAGAAATAGACAAACCAAACTAGGAAACCCAAAAAGATCAAAAGAATGCAAAACTCTGAAAAGATTGTAAACCAAGATACAGTTTGTGTTCAGTGAGTGGTGTGACTCTTCTAATAGATACTGGTTT
This sequence comes from Zenarchopterus dispar, assembly GCA_028564865.1. Taxonomy (NCBI): domain Eukaryota; kingdom Metazoa; phylum Chordata; class Actinopteri; order Beloniformes; family Zenarchopteridae; genus Zenarchopterus; species Zenarchopterus dispar. The sequence continues at coordinate 26,883 of JAOWBL010009128.1, forward strand.
GTGTGTAGGCGTTTAGACTTCCTTCATCCTCCATGTGCACAACACAGTCCAAGAATGTGACTTTTGTCTCATTTGACTAACAGTAGTTAATTTGTCACCCTTCTTGTGACTTTGCTTTAGAAATTATTCTTTTTTTGTACTTAGATTATTTTGAGATCGATTAAAAATATCACAATTTTCTTCATTTCAACATTGAAGTTAATTACCACAGTAAGTATTGAGCAGCTAAAGTTCTTATTTTGTATTCAATGTGTTTATTTTTCACAGGAACAATAACAAAGAATGTTACAATGGGCAGAAACATCTCTCTGGAATGTCCTCATGATGTTAAAGGGTCACACGTTCCAAAATGGAGCAAAGAACCGAAACAAGGAAGGTTTGATGTTTCCACTAAGAAAAAGAAACTGATGATAACAAATGCTCAACCTGATGACTCTGGACTGTACTACTGTGATGGAAAACCAGTCGCTTATGTGAAAGTGAAGAAGAGATCTGATAGAGGTGAGAGGTCAGCAACCAGGACAAATGCCACTCACAAACAGAAGAAGACAGATTCTACTTTCATTTTTGTATATCATACATCAAACAACTAGATCATAGGGTAAAGAGGGAAACAAAAGAAAACAAATAAGCTTCGGTGCATCAAACAGAAGCCAAAAGTACTTACTAGCTCTAATGTGCCTGAGATAGTGTGTGCGTTTTTATATTAGTGCAACCATTGTTCCAACTGTTTCTTCTCTCAGTGTGAGTGTTGTTTAAACACAGTGTTTGTGGCAGTCCTGTTTAACCGCCACCTTTGACAGTCTGATCTAATATAACTTGCTGACAACTGAAACCTTGATTTTGTCAGAAGACTAAAACCGTAAAGACAAGGCCAAAATTAGCACTTGTAATTTAAGAATGACTTTATACTTGGTTGTTTCATATCACAGAACAGATGTTCACCAAAAGCACCCGTCTTCTTAGAGTCTTTGTGTAACGTTAACCCCCCCCCCCCAAATACAGAATTTTTTTAATATAAACATTGATTTCTCAGGAAGCTTAATGTAAAACTAAAAATTCTGGAATTGTTTGTGATTATTGATTCACAGGCTTAAAATCTTCCTGTATTTGAGACTGTACACTTTTGGAAGAACATTTAACATCTAATTTCACCATCTGGTTCAGGAAAATGTCTCATTCTTGCAAAAAGCTTTCAACTGTCATAAATAGAATTCTTTAAAATTGAAAATATATAATTACATGTATTTTTGTTCATCACACACAGGAAGAAAGACAACTTCAGCAACAACTACAATGACATCAACTACACCACGAACCTCTAATGGCAAGGATACAACCAGTTCAACCACGGGCACAGTTACAACACCAAAGCCAAACACAGGTATGACAACAAACAAAAAACGGTTCAAATAATAACCACTTCATATGTGAAATTATTGTTTGCACTTTAATTCTGTGAGGAAGCAGATCCCAGGGACTCAGACGTGGACTACCCAGTCTGTGGGGTGTTAGGAAGCTCCTTGGTGCCCTGAGTTCCTTAAGGCTCTGGATGTTGTGGGACCGTCTTGGTTGACACTCCTGAACAACATCACAGTAATACCAGGGACAGTGTCTCTGGACTGACAGACAAGGATGGTAGTCCCCGTCTTTAAAAAGGGGGATAGGAGGGTGTACTCCAGCTACAGAGGGATCACAGGTCTCAGCTTCCTTGATGAGATTTATACAGGGGAGCTGGAGAGGAGGGTAAATCAGACAGTTGAACCTTGGAGTGAAGAGGAGCAGTGTGGTTTTCATCCTGGCTGTGTAACAGTGGACCACCTCTACATCTTCAGTAGAGTCCTGGAGGGTGCATGAGAGTTTGCCCAACCAGCCTACATGTAATTGCAGACCTGGAGAGAGCACTGTCACTCTGGGACTTCTGTGTGTGGGTACTCTGGGAGTATGGGGTACCAGAGTCCCTTATATAGGTTCTCTTGTCTCTATACATCTGGTGTCAGAGCTTGGTTTGCACAGATGATAGTAAGTCTGACTCATTTCCAGTTAGGATTGGAGTCTGCCAAAGGTGCCCTTTGTCACAGATTCTACTTATGACCTTATGGACAGAATTTCTAGGTGCAGCTGAGAAGTGGAAGGGGTTCAATTTGGTAACCTCATCACTGGGTTTGCTCTTTGCAGATGATGTGGTTCTACTGGCTTCATCAGGCAAGCCATGACTGAGTTGAAAGGTGAAGGTATCATTTTACAAGTCAGTCTGCTTTCTCACCCTCACTTATGGTTGCGAGCTGTGGGTAGTGACCGAAAGAACGAGATTGCAGATGGAGGTGGCCAAAAATGGGTTTCCTCCGCAGGGTGCCTGTCTATCTCTAAGGATGTCCCTTAGAATTAGGTTGAGAAGCTCAGTTATCTGGGAGGGCCTCAGAGTAGAGCTGCTCCTTCGCCACATCAAGGAGAGCCAGATGAGGTGGTGGACATCTGATTAGAATATTTCCTGGACAACTTACTGGTGGGGTTTACTGGGCAGGTCCCACCAGAAGGAGACACATGGGAAGACATAGGACATGCTGGAGGGACTATTTCTCTCTGATGGCCTGGGAACACCTTGGGATCCCCACTCCCCAGATGAGCTAGATGATGTGACGAAGTGGCCAGGGGTAGGGGGTATGGGCTTCCCTGCCTAGACTACTGCCCCTGCCACCCAAACTCAGATATCCAACATGTATTATGTTGTGTATTAGATTCTTCTCCTGATCTACATGACCTCCTGACCTACCAACACTGCTGTTTTTCTGGTATCTCAAATATCTAATTACCATTTTTCAGTTCTGTCCTAGTATGTTGCTTTGCCGGGAATTGAATTTACATTCATTTTAGTCATCATTTATGCATCCATGACTGACATAAGTTTGTGCGGGGGATCTCTTTTGTGTTTCTCTGATGATCACTTTTCTAGACAACCATCTATTTCTTGGTTTGCTGGTTGGAACTGGTGCACTGTTGGGAATCATCCTGATTGCCATCTACTTCAGCTGGAGACACAAAAAGAAGAGACAAGGTGAATAAAGTCAAGTCTGACTTAAAAAGAGACTATATTAATGTAACTTCCATATTGAGTCCAGAAATGTGCAGAACAAGTGGCAGCCTGTTTTCCATAAAAGTCACAAATGACACAGCTGTTTAAATCTGTTTTTGTTATTTATTTCATAAGAGAATGTTATACCCTGGTCTAATAATTTGAAATTTTATCAAGTTCACAAACACTGACTACAAAACTAGAACTAAAACTTCTGGGTGTACCAATGCCAAAGAAACTAACAACAGAACTGCCTGAAATAAGCAAATTTACCTATCCAAAAGTAAATAAACAAAAAGACAATTATTTACTTCCTCAACTAACTAAACAAGAGAAAACTGAAATCAAAACAAAATGGCAGCCTACCCCTACGACATCAACAACATGATCATAAGTGGTGGGTTGGGGGAGGAAGATGCAATGAACTTCTCCAATCACCCTACACACCTTTTCCTCTGTCAGTGCAGCCCCATGCAGCCAATCCTCTCCAAGCAATGAAACATTTCACCAACCCCGGTGCAGCATCTACACACTACTATTACCACGTCACCTAGAAAGTGCACACACATTTGACATCAGAAGTAGAACAATTTGACACAGAAAATATGTTATTGTATTTTGATGGTAAAACTTATGTATTCTATTTTGTTTTTTGTAGAAACTGACAGAAATTGTCACGTCTATGAAGAGATACCAGATGCAATAAAACTTGACCCAACAAATGGTGAGAAATTATGAGCTTTTTAATTTTTTTTTTAAAGCCACTTTCTTGTTTCTTTGTGACCACAATTAGTCTAAAATTGAATTCATTGTGAATGCAAAAACTGAAACTGAAAGTATTTCACTTCAGCTGAAACTGCTGTAACAGGCTTAAGTGGGACATTTTTGATCATTAGAGTTTAATTACTGACAAAACATCTGTAATCTGACAAAAAAAAAAAATCCTCCCTATAATTTCAATAAGTTTATTGCTTTTCATTCTGCTTCCTTTCAATAGGTGGACAAAGTTCAGCTGGACAAGAATCTCCATATCACTTGTTAGGTTTTTCAGGTAAATTTAAAAAAAAAAAAAAAAAGAAAGAAAAAAGAAAATTGCTGCTGCATGTCAGAGAAGCCATCCTGTTCAGCCAAACTTGTGTCCATATTGGATATTTAGCATGGAAAGGTTTTACACTCTGTGTTAGAGAAAATAGAAATAGTAACAACAACAGCAATAGGAATTATAATACATTTAATTTATAAGTACCTTTCAGAGCACTAAAGGACACTGTACAGAGATTTTAAAATAAATAAAACAGCAGATAAAAGTTACACAGAATAAGACAGAAGAATGTAATTACAGAGTGTGCAATCTTGAACATTGAGGTTTTAGTCTGCATTTGAACAGAGGGAGAGGATGAGTGTTTTGTGGATGTCTGGAGGGAGTTAATTCCAAAGTCGAGAAGTAAAGGGGCTGAAAGCTCTGTTCCTCATGGTGCTAAGTCGGTCGGAGAGCACAGAGGATGATGACCAGAGGGAGCAGGAGGAGGATTCAGTGTGAAGGGGACTTGACAGATAAGGCGGGAAGAGGTCGTAGACTGCTGTAGGACTGAAGGGATGTGGTGACATAAAGGAGGCAGTGATGTTTCAATCCATGATTGGAAATCTGGACTGATCACATGGTTTCCCAAATGATCGGGATTGGGCGGAAATTACATTATTTATTTAAAAATTGGATATAATATTTATTGTCCATCATCGTTAACAATTACAGATTATGTTCACTGGGTAGTAGGCGTAACATTCAACTTCGAGTAGCACTTGTAGCTTGTGAGCTGACATAAGTGTTAACAACTGAGTGACTATGTTGCTATATTTAATGACTTTTCAGATCCCACTAAGAGACTTTTAAAAAAAATAATAATCTTTATTTGTCAGTATATATATCATGAAACACACCAAAATTTGTCCTCTTCTTTTGACTCATCACTAGTTACATTAGCCTCCTAAGAACCTAGAAATTTACAAAAATAATTTTATTTTAGATTTTACAGTAGCTGACAATGGAACAATTCCTCTGTAATAAATGGTGAGACTTTGAAATCATAAGACTGACACCAAATTCTAATTACTGACATGTTCCTAAACAATAAAATATATGACTGCCATAGGTAAATAAACAATATCATAACAGTATTTGACTTAGCTTTTCTCTTTTTCTGGCATGTGTGTTTTGCTGCAGTCTCCATTTTGTCTCATGATGAAAACAAAGTTCCTCTTATCCCACCCAAACACATGAGATATCATTTGAAAGGTCAGGATGTCCTCTACTAGGCACATCAGTGCTTAGCAGGGTAGCCGAAATAAGTCAAAATATATGAACCAAAAAAAAAAAAAAATAATCCACTCCAGAGGACAAAGACGTATATGCTGGGTCTCGGTGGGTTAGGGGGAGTGGGCTGCTACGAAGACAAGGGAGTAGTTGTGTGTTTCCACAGTGGTTTATTGCAGTTACCCTCCTATGTACTTGCGTTCGGATCTCCGCGCAACAACTATATCTGTGCCCACTAGAATAGCACTCCTCAAAACATCAGATCCCTGACCGGGAATCGAACCCGGGCCGCGGCGGTGAGAGCGCCGAATCCTAACCACTAGACCACCAGGGACTTGCGACTTTCTCACACGGTCTACGTGACTAGCAACAGGTCTAGTGGAAACCAATTAGTGACCATTCTAGACTTTTTTTTGGGTGTTTTTGAAAACTTTTGCAGAGTCTAACTTAATGACTCATATCGTTCTCATTCTTCTCAGCAAGCAGCCCATCCTCTCTTGCGAAGCATTCTTACACGGTTCAGTCCTGCAGCGGCAGCCGCTCTCAGACGTTCACCTCCCCGCTTCAAATGAATCTACGACTCCAAAGCTGATTGTGCAATGGCTTTTAAATAACAATATTTAGATATCATTCTAATTGCTGTTATGATTAGATTAAATATTCAGTAGTGTTTCACTAGCTAATAGTCAGGACAAAGAAGGAAGGTTGGAAGTGTGCCAAAAAAAAAAAAAAAAGAATCGACAAAAGAAAGTTTTTTGTAGTCCTACACATATTCTATTGTTACTCTTTAAAAAAAAATCTCTTTCACGTTTTTATTCCTCTCCTACAGGGTCAAATTTCAAAGAACAGTATCTGGACTTGGTATCAGCAGATACTCAGACTCAAATGACAAAAAAAAAAAAAAAAAAAAAAGTTCAAATAACAGACTAGGGAACAAAAAACTGTGATCTGCTCATCCCCATAAGCAGCTGAATGCTGGAACATTTGAAGGTTATAGAGTGATCTATAAGGGAGACCAATGAGAGAACAGAATTACAGTAGTCAAAACAAGAGGTCACGAAGCTGTAAATAAGGACAGAAGTGATGTGGGGGGTGCAAGAGGATCTGAGGCTATTTGTGTTGCATATGCAGACTGGTTAATATCGTTGGTATGAGGGTGAAATGAGAAAGAGCTTTCATTGTTGGTCCAATCTGTTATGTCGGTTTCACAGTATTCAAAATGCATAACTACAGTCACTTTGTTGTGCAGTTGTCTTCAAGTATGCCTATTCAATGTTTTATTAGATGGATCAAACCAAACTGAGCAAATGTACGCCTCCATCAGCTATCTGCCACAGACTGAAAGTAAAACAGGTAAGTCCTGAGCTTTAAACAGTCACGCTGCTTTACATGAAGCACACATATGCATAAAAAAAAAATCAGTCCAATAATGCTCATCAATTCAGTTAGTCATATTGCCATTTTTGTGAGCTGATTAAGATGACACAGAAAGTTAAAGATGTGGTAGTTATTGAAACAGTCTTATAGATAAGTAAAATGATTTAGGTAACACTAATAATTAAAAAATGGATTTATAACATCCTGATGAAAATGTATCTATTCAACATAGATCATTTGTTTTCACAGACTCTCCATATTCTTTGCTTGGTCCTGGAAGTTAAAGGTATTTTTGTGTATTCATTTTGTGACCAGACCAAAACAGAAGTGTGTGTTATCAAGGTTATGAAAATGATTATGATTTTCATCAGATCATAACAGCTTAGCTTCTTGTAATGGACCTTTTTTCTTCTATCCACAGGTTCATCACATTCTTAGAAGATAAACCCAAAAACTATAACAACCCTATACATAATTGCTCATATTGCTTGTGTAACGATTTAAGAAAAAAAAAGATTTTATTGAAAAGGATGTGTAATTTCCAATAACTGTGCATATAGTGTAATTAAAATGTTATTCTGTTTTTTTTTTTTTATTAAATGTAATACATTCAAAATGGAATATTTCCTTGAAGAGGACTTTGTGTTTCATTACTTATGAATGGATTTAGTAACACTGGTTCAGACGCAATATTAAGATTATTGATCTAAATAAGATGCTGCGACTTACATGACTTGCATAAAGAAAATTCCAGGGTAAGATAAAGAAGGTTGTTGCAATATGTGAGCAGAACTATGGTTTTATGCCAAAAAAGAGAAATGCTTGAAAAGGCTAATAGAGAAGTGAAAGGAAGATGCCAAACAGCTGCAAAGTGTCTTTGCAGATTTAGCAAAAAGGAAATTGTATGAGAAGATAAAGTCTGCAGCAGCGGAAGTGTAAATTAATGTGGTGCAGGACATGCATCATGGGAAGTGAAGTGTTCAGTAGGAGTAACAGAGATCTTTCCGGTGGAAGCAGGACTGCATCAAACATTGGACCTGAGTCCTTTTTGCTGCCATGGTGGCAGATAGGTTGACACATGAGGTCGGCGCCTTGAGGTACAAGGAAAAGGGGGGAAGACCAAAGCAGATTTTGGATTGTGTTAAAAGAGGATATGCAGTTGATGGATATGCATGGTTATGCAAAGATGGAAATGGATGATCTGCCGAGGCAGTTTCAAAAGGGAAGAATAAGATGTTACAGCGCTTTGTCCAATTGATTTTATACCCCTAGAACAGAACTTCATTTCGACTGAAGAAACATTTTCCATTTTCCTGAACTTGGGACATTTAAGTGGCTCTTTTCCTTGGCTCCCTCACATTCAGCCACAGGGAGCTGGCACTAAGCAGACTTGCTGGGATAAAATATCCCCAAGAAGATGGCAGGAAAAGGTTGATGATACTTTTGTGCTTTTGGAATGACCTGGAACATTTTAGGTGGGCTTGCAGTGTTAAAAATCTCTTATTGAAAAGACAGAGGCACACTGGAAGCTGCAACAATCCAGCACAAAGATTCAAAAGGAAGTGCATTTTGATTGACAAAACAGCCAAATCAGAACAAAATCTGTATAACATTCACTATGCTACTATAGCTTGCTTTTAATCTAGGAGGATAAAAATTTTAAACATTAAATAAGTGTAATGTGATAGATTTAAAGCAAATAGAGATTAAGAGACTCTCTTGACATTTCAAAGTTTAGATATGTGGCCTTTCACCTACACATACATATCACAGAGATGATGGACATCTTTGTTCCGCCTGTAGTGTGTAATTATTAATTGGAAGACAACATCACCTGTATGTCAAATGTTCATCGTGATACAGAACTTTCCATATCCTGACTGCACAGAAGGTGTTGCGTCAAGCCGTCGTCTGTTATTTCCTGTCGCGCTTGCACAAGTGTTGCAATATTCAAACTTCAAGGACAGAACTGAGTTTGATTGTATATTACTGTCACGAACATTAATGAACCAACTGTGTAAGTGACAATAACACGTTCAGGTTTAAGCTTGTGACTTATCTTCCTGTTTGAAAATCATATTTCCAAAAAATGTCACATGCAGAGTAGATATCCATCTGTACGTTAATAGAAAGATACATCTCAAGATTACAAAATGTTTTAGCCCATATTTGGTCTTGAATGTCAATACTGAGTGAGTGGTGGGAGTAGCTGTCATGTTTAAAAATAAAATAAAAATAAAATTGGTCCTAACATGACTCAGAGCAAAGCTAGCTGCCCAAAAAAATCAACCACACTTGGTGCAAACCTACCTTTTCCATCTCTGACCCTAATAACACTTTGAATATTTATCAATGTTGTGTCCCAAGTTGATATAATCTAGAGATGTGGCGCTCAAAACTGATGTTCCAAAACTGTGTCGAGCTTGGGAAAAGTAGATAGTCTGAAACACCGCTCAAAAGTGAAGTTCAAAACATCTATGTAATGTGACTGTGGCTTCAGTGTTTCACTCAAGTATGAACCTTTGGAAAGGTTTCTACAGTTGACACATGTGGAGTTGAACCTTAACATCAACTGACCCCACATCCAGAAGCCCAGAAGGCTTGAAAGTGATAAAAGCACATCCGGAGCTGAATGACTATTCTTCTTCTTCTTCTTTTTTTTTCTGTGGGAGGCAGGATATGCCGATGGTGACATAGAAATTGATAGCATCATTTTTTTCTGTTGCAAATGAGGGAGTTATTAAGATTAGTTAGGCAAAAGTGAACAACAATATTTAGGAGTGATAATATGCATGTTGTCAGGGTTTTTGAGTGAGGAGGACCCAAATGCAGGAGATGAGGACAGCAAGAGTGCAAACAAATGCCCTTTAATTAAACAAAAGAGCTGCACAAAAAGCAGAACAAGGAGAAAAAGCCATATGGAGACAAACTAATCAGGAAAAGAACCAGTCCAGGATGATAAACTGAGGTTGACAGACAAACCAGCAGAGAAGAAGAGAAAGGCAAGACTATATATGGAGAAGGGACTAACAAGACACAGATGCAAACAATCAGGGAAGACTGGAATAAGGGAAGTCAAATTATAGCTAAATACTAGGACAGATTTTCAAAATAAAAGTGGAACTAATCAAAAACCAAAACCACAATACATATAATATGGTAATAATAAAAATATAATAGTATAGTTTAAATGAACTGATCCTCCATATTTTAGGGAAGAACAAGAACAAGCTGTGGTTTATCCAGATCTCTATGTGCAAGCTGAAAAATATCCACACATTCCTACACTGAATATTCCTTCTGAGTGATTTTTTCCCCAAAAAACTTTCAGGGGTCTTCTGTTGAAAAATAAAGTAAAAAATATACACACAGAAGCCTAAACAGCCCGATAGCTTGTGATTTTTAGAAATAAAAATCCTTACATGAAAAATATTAGATGTATTTGTTCATTCAGTTTTGTTGATCTTCAATTTTCCTGAATATCATTATTCAGTCACTCGTCACTCTTCCTGCAGTGGAACATTTTACAAGAAAGTGTAAAGCTGCCTACACAATTTGCTTGTCCTGAAGCTGAAGTACCCTGAAAGCCAAAACACCAATATAGTTATTTAAAGCATCCTATTATCACACCATCACAGCTTCCTCTGAAATAATGTGAGACATGAAAATAAATTTCACATCTCACATAAAACCAATGAATGGTTTAAATACATGACATCTTCATGAACCTTGTATTTACTAATGATTTAATTGCTGTAAAAAAAAAAAACAAAGAAAAAAAACATTCAGTTCTCTGCAAAGCACATGATTTGACCATATAAATGTAGTCAGCAATAGAAAAATACAATATTATTAGACAACGCAGTTCATTTAACCCCTTTTTGTTGTTTTGTTTTTATTCATGAAAATCTAAACTAAGAGTCTGATATAACAGAGGCCTGTTTCTGAATTTTATGTCTCTTCATGGTAAATGGCCAGTAGATGTCGCTGTGGAGGTGATGTTCAGCAGCTTCTAATTCCTTCTAACTGAGGACCTCTAGTGGTAAGAAAAGGAAAAAACACAAGATCAACAAACAAAGTTCTAAATTGAACAAAGAAAACACATAAAACATAGTTTCACCAGAATGCATAAAACTTTTCTTTGGACTTAAATAGTATTTTTATTTACTGATTTACTGATTCAAATCTGATTCAAATCAGGGATTTACAGATAGTTTTGTCAAATTCAACTACATTTTTATGTTGAATATGTTCACTCTCAGTTAAGAGCTGGAAAAGACATCATCAGTGGAGCACTGGTACCTTGATTTACCATAGTAACAGCATCTGAATAGTGGAAATCCTTCTACTTTTCTTTTTTAGAATTCCAGCTCTTTTTGCAGTCATATACACCAGTGTGGACCCTCGGTCATCCAAACTGAAAGTCAGTAAATGGAAAGACGGAAAAGCTCAAATTAAGATCTTGAATCTAGAAAATGACTTATGTTTTTTTATGTGTGGCTTTTTACCTTTAAAATTCCAACTTTTCAACATCAACAAGTACCAGTCTTGGTTTTCCAGGGCACTGATGCTCAGCTCTACACTGAGTCACCAATTGAGGAAGAGGAAGAAGAACAGTCACACACATTTTTCCCCACAGAGTGAAGGTTCATATTTCAGACAGATGTGTCGCAGCAGCTAGCTTTGGAGTTTCATGTTTTTTTCTGAAGATGTGCTGTTTTGTGATCTTCTGTCATGCTTGGTTCCTGCTCACAGATCTGATCTGCTGCATGGAGAGCTTCACAGGTATATGCCATTATTATTGGAATTCATTAAACACGTGACGCTTTAATATGGATACTCATACTAAAATTTGATCCACTTGGTATATATAAATGAAATTGTCATTTTATTGTATTATGCAATTATAATGTATGTTTTTTTTTAAGTTTATAGTTTTTTAATTCTCCATAAAATGTTGTACAAGAATATTCAACTACACTAGCTAAAATTTCATGATGATTCACAAATTATTATGAAAAAATGTTTTAATCTTCTTTCAGTTTTATTGTTTTTATCATTCTTCAATAAACATTTCGCCTGAAATGTTTTAACTGTATTAATACCATGACTGGCACATAAATACCAGTTGCACTTATGTTAGACAATATTTTCCAAAGTAGTTGTTGTTTTAGCCTTGGATGATAGTGAGTATGTTTCCTTGAGTTAAAAAAAGAATATCAGATAAAACAGGAAACTAGGCTATGGAGACTGGGGGAGGGGGGGGGGGGGGGGGGGGGGGGGGGGGGGGGGGGGGGGGGGGACCACACAGTTGCAGACTTCCAGAACTCATGTCAACAAAGTTTGGGCTGGAGTTTCCAGTATACACAACTTATTTTAAATTGTTTCACTTGACATATTAGAATAACTGATGGGTTTAGTGGACTAAAATCAATGACAGTGCAGCTTTACGTTATGTACTTATTAAATTAAAGACTGTTTCCAACTCAGGTCTTCAAGCGTGGAGCCTTGAGTACGTGGACAGTTCTTCTCCTCCAACAGTCATCAGGTTTTCAGTCCCAGAGGACCACCATGTCTGTCTATCATGTGGCTCCACCAGGTCAGATGTAGTCTGGACTCTTCAGGACAGGAAAGTCCTGGTGACCCGACAGGGGAGCTACCAGACCAAACTGGACAGCCAGCACTACCGTCTGCTGACAGATGGCAGCTTCTGTCTGCTTAAGCTGGATGACTCCGATAGTGGGGAATACCGATGCAACCAACGGCTGGTGGCCGAGCTGGAGGTGCTCACGGGTATGTTATGATGACAAAACCACATCATGACCGACGTAACTAAGAGCCTCTTCTAATAGATGAGTTGTTCTGCACATCTTTACATTTCAACTCCACAACAGAGGCTCATACCTTCCATTTTAAAGAAAGGTCATTCTCTAAAGTAATAATTATCCTCACTAAGCCACATTTGGTTAAACTCTCTGTATGTTTTCCTGCACCACCCAACTCTCAAGTCTTACTCCTCAACCTACTAAAATGCTGCATCTGTGGTGTAATGAAATTAAATGTTTTCGTGCACAAATGTAGTTCTTACAATATCAAGTTCATTTGGAAATTTCTTTTCACATTTTTGGACATGTGTGAGCTACTTCACTGACATCCTTGAGTAAACTTGGCATTCCAGTAACAAAAAGACCAGAAACTTGTCCTAGTACCAAACAGTGTTCTAAGTTAGTTTTGTTAGTGAGTTTTGCATTGTAATGTTAGTTTGTATTTAGTTATAGTTTTATAAAAATCAGTTATAGTTAACAGGATTATTTTTTCACCATTAGTTTTTGTTTTAGTCTTAATTTTCAGTCATAATAATAACTCTGACCTGCACTTGTTGCATCCTGTATAATTTCATTATGTAGTCAAACAACTGAAGGAAGTTCCTTTTTTTTTCAAAAGAAATAACCTGCTAGTTATGTGAGTTCTCAGTACTAGTCAGCACAGCTCACAACTCTCAGCTCTCATCATTTCAAATTTGTTGATGCACGTGAGGGAAATTGCACTTGATCATGTTTGTGTGTATACACCAGTGTGGTGCAGCGTATTTTCCTCCCACCTTCCACCTTCAAATAAAGCTTCACTAGTGACCAAAAAAATAAAAAGTACTGCAAGAGGAAAAAAAACTCCACAAATGTATCGTAATTATTGATAAAAATGTTTCCCCAAGCACAGGTCTCTACTACACGGTGCCCGCGGGCCGAACATTGCTGCTTCCCTGCAGAGGCTCATCTAAACCCAAACAGAGGTGGTTTCTGCAGAGAGTGGGCGAGAGGCGGGAGGCCATCTTCACCCGCTTCAGAAACGGTACGGAGAAAGTGGAGAAGAATGAGAGCCGGCTCAGCTACGCCAACAATGCTCTACAGATCCAGGACGTGCAGCCAGAGGACGCTGGAGAGTATCTTTGCAACGGAGTGATGCAGGCCAAAGTCATTGTCCTTGCAGGTTGATTTCTGCATTACTGCAATACTTTAGTCTTTAGGACTTAAGCTTATGCTGTTATCTTTTTACCAAAACACATCAAATCAACTACACTAGCTAGCTTCTAGTTCTACATATATATTTCTTGTTATACTTTTGTATTTGTTCTGACTCAAAATGTTTAAGTATATCAACAATGATCATTTTGAGCATTTCTATCTTTTTTAAAAGGTTCATTTAGAGTTTCTGGAAAAGCTGGATTATTAATATTAGATTACTAACAGTTTTTATTATCATTATTGATGATTATATAAACCAAAAACCTGACAAGGTTTTTGTATAAAAATAAAACCTTCTGGAAAAAATACTACTTTAAAATGATGTCATTTATAGTTTTTGAATAGGATTTTTTATCATAAAGTTACACACACAAGTTCTTGTTTAAGTCAAACATAAAAGTGAGCATGTATAATAGTCTTTAGCACTGTCATGTTTTACCTGAGTGTTTAAAATGAAATTTGAAATTGTTTTATATTCCAGAGCACCCAGAGCCCACAAGCATGTCATCAACCACCAGAACAACCCCTGCATCTGCTGAAATGAAGACGGGTATTTTCTCTTCATCACGTTTTCTTGCGTGTCCACAATAACTATATTTTCTATTTAAAAAGGAGTTTGCTTTAGCTTCAAAACTTTTACTGTTAATGTAATTAGGGTTACTAGTTACTTTTTAGTTTTGGGGCTGTAGTGGATAAAATACCAATTTTCCTGTTTGTCAGACACTCTGTAGTTTTCAAACAATCTCTTTACAAACATTTTTGATTTTTAGAGTTTATTTTTAAGCCATGAAGATGCACATTAAACAATATGTGTTTTGTTTATCAGATGTGGTCGAAATAAAAACCAAGACGAAGAAGAGACCTGAGAATGGTTGGTCAGCTGTTTCATATTATAAAAACAGCTTCTTTAGTCCACAAATCAAACCTCTAGTTTTTGCCAGATGTTTGTATGTTTGTTAAGCAGATGTTTTCTCTGCTGTTGCTCAGTTCTGCTGCTGGTCGCCATCGTTAGTATGGGCTTATTGATCGTCCTCATGGCTATCGTTTGTGTTTTACTGACCAGCATGAAGTGCAAGAGTAACAAGAAGAAACACGGATATGCAGGTAATAGAAAACAAAGATCTGTTTATTCTTATTCTTATTCTTATTCTTATTCTTATTCTTATTCTTATTCTTATTCTTATTCTTATTCTTATTCTTATT
>JAOWBL010009134.1:0-41862 GCA_028564865.1 Zenarchopterus dispar
GTGTGTGTGTGTGTGTGTGTGTGTGTGTGTGTGTGTGTGTGTGTGTGTGTGTGTGTGTGTGTGTGTGTGTCTGTATACACATAGTCTTGGTCTGCTTTACATTGACTGGACTGCAAGTCAAGTAGCCAGTGAATGTCAGCTAAACCATGATTGCATGTCTGCAATCACAGTGTGATGCTACTGGCATCTACAATGACAGCCAAAACCAACAATTTTGGTATTTGACTTCTTCTGTTGCTTTAATTACATTTTACAATAAATAGTGTTAAATTGTGAGTTTTATTGTAATCAAACAGCATATTAATGTACTGTACTAGCATGGTAATGACTTTTTATTTGCAATTTTATAATCATCCATAATAACTGCACTGGTGCATTTTAAATATCTGTGTATATATAACTGGTGCTACCACTGAATTAATTTGTTTTTCACTTTAAAACCAGAATGCCCACGTTAACGTATGCAAGCTTGCTTCCTATTTATACCAGACAAGCTGCCAGCCAGTGAACATTATTACAAGAAAAGAGACATTTTACCTGATTAATTGTATAGTAAGAATTTGTTTTACCTAAAGTGTGTCATAATCATGGTCTTAGTTTTGTTAATATTAGTATCAGTAGGGTTTGATTTATGTGTCTATTCTTTATTCCTAAGGTTAGATTTAATATTGTGATATTAGTCAGTTTCTTCCTTATAAGTGCCATTCAGCATAAATAAGTTTAATTTGTTTTATGATTGTATGGTCTGATCTGCATTCTAACACGCAAATTTATTGTAGCATCTTCCACTCACTTAATCATGCACAAAAATAAACAAAATATGCTTTGCATTAAGTACTACTAATAGCTATATTTGTTGGAAATGCTCTTGGCTGCGTGCTTTGGGGAGAATTGACCTTCTGTGGTCTTAATTGTACCAGAGGATCAACAGCACTGTGACATTTAACTGTGCTGCCTTCTTAATTCTTAGCACTTTATTCTAGTGCTTTGCTGACATTTCAGCTTCATGCTGTTTGAGAGTAAACATTATTGGTGCTTCACTGACATTATGAATAAATTGTTCCAGTTGTTTTATTCCTTCACGGTCTTTCTGTGTTTTGCTTACAGTGTTGATATAGTTTAGTTTACTAAAAAAAACTGGAAATGATGAGAAAGACACATTTGACTATTATCAAGTCAACATTAACAACATATTAGAACCTCACTAAACAACCTTTACCATGTTCCCCGCAGAAACAGCTGGAGCTTGTTAGGTCACACTTGAAACATAAAAATTATAACCTACTGGCAATCCCCTTTTCTTTTTTTTTTTTCCTATGTTATATCACGTAGTTGGTAATAATCTTTCCATTTACCTCTGTAGAAGAAAGCTACAGATTGTGTCGGGGGGGAAAAAAGCTACTTTCATATATCAGAAATTTGGAAGAATCCATTGCCTCAAAGATATGAACTGATTGTTCTTTAGAAATGATTACCATCAGCTATCTGGTGCAGAAGAATATATACAGTCACTTTTATGATCAAAATAGACTTACCGTAAGACTGATGAGCTATGGAAAGACCTCATTTGGGTAGCTCTTGGTCCAAATGCAAACTTGAATGTGAATAAGCATGTTCTTGTGGAGGTGCTTGTCGACTCTCTTTGCTCTAGTGGTTCTTAGTTAAGAGGCTGTAGTAAATAACTGTGAAAATGGGAGGCTTTTCACAAGCAGCTGCAAGTACTGCTTTATCCAGAATGAGCAGATGGAAGACAAGATGCTATACAGTATTAAATGAACAGAGCAGGATGGATGGATGGATGGATGGATGGATGGATGGATGCTGTAAATAAGGACAATTCAAGTGAATAAAAGGAAGTATCAATCACTGAACATGATCAAAAGTGAAAGTGTGTTGAAGAAGAGGGTAAATTAAATCAAAGAGAAGATAATACTGTGGGGGCGCTGATTACTTTTCAACTTCTTAATTATTTGAAATCTCTTTTTACTTTTGATTTGATTTGATTTTCTTTTTTGTTTGTTTGTTTTTCTTTTCGTCTTTCCTATCTTTGTTTTTTCAGGTTCTGGGGGCAGGGAAGTTTCTGTCTTTGAGGTGGTCCTGATTTAAATCTCCATCATCATTTCCTGGCAATTTACTGTGAAATAAAACCTAAGACAGCAGGACAGCATAATCATTATAATCATAATTATTGTAGAAAACATTGTAGAAAAAGATTGCATTGCTTGTTATCTTGTCACTTGTGCTGACCTACCAGTTTGACCTGCTTCAGGTTGGCTGGAAATGTTAAGGTCTTTTGCTGCCAACTTGGCCTGTGTGGCTACCCTACCGCCTCAGGCCTAGGGCCTGTATCTGGAGGAGACTGTTGACCAGTTAGATGTCTTGGGTTGGGAGATGAGCCAGAGGGACAGGCAGACATAATTTCAGATGTTTCTGTCGAAATACCTGAAATGTGGATGGATAGACAAAATGTTCCCACTTACTCCCAGCCTTTTTCAGACCCATTTCTCCATTCTTGGATTAATCTGGGGCTAGGTAGAGTCAGTTCCTGCCAAAATGGCATCCCTCTACAGCAATTTCAGACAGGCTGCTTCAAAACTACGCCTAAAGGTGATGTCACAGAGGGCTTGTTCAGTTTTGTCTAATTTAATTCTCTGAGTGAATTAAATTACTGCAAGGTGTCCATGTCTTGTGAAACAAGTCCAAATCACTATCCTTCCACCTCCATGCTTGACAGTGTGTGAGGTATTTCTGCTGATATGATGCGTTTGGTTTTCTCCAAACAGAGACATTTCCACTTTGGTGTCAACTGTCCAAAAGTCATTGCTGCTGATGTCTTATACTTCCCTCAGATCCAGTTTTGCAAACCTAAGCTGTACTGCTTTGTTTTTATTAAATAATGTCACAGTGTCATATGTCATGTTGTTCTTCATCTGAGGTTGTATGTACTTCATTTTAAGACCTGGTAAGAATCTAAGAACAGGCTGTGTTTTATTATTATCCTTATTATTATTAGTAGTAGTAGTTTTCTTTTTTGTTTTCTGTTTACTACATAAAACCTTAAAACTGAAGGAGGATTTCCTTTCTTTTCAACATAACTGTATTTGCACACAAGCAAGGATTAGTATACCAGAGAGAGTGAATGTGACCCACACATAGAAGAACCACAGAGAACTGCATTTTAATTGAGTCAACCCAAAGTGCTGGCTGCGCAGAAAGACATGACTGATACAGATTAGAACCAGCCTTTCCTTAATCATTGATCTTTACAAGTGGGGGGCAAGATGGAGAGAGGACAAAGGGGAGGTGGATTCTTCATCTATTCATTTACAAAAGAAAAATCAACACTGAAAGAAAGGTACATGCTCTTGCTAACTCACTTTCTTTCTCATGTAGGGTTTTCTAGATGCGACTAAATCCAAGTTTGTTAAATTTGGAATTACGTATGAAATGAAATGGAGGACAGCAGAGCAATATAACTGCTAGTGCTCCCATAGGACAGATGGAAAGGTGAAGATACTGTAGAGTAGGATAGAATGAAGGAGGAAGGAAAGAAAGTTTAAGTAATAGATTGAGAAAGGTATTTTACAGCACTCAAACAAACCCTTTATTTCACTGAAGGAGAGTAGGTTAATGAATGAAAACATTTGAATGTGGACAGGTAAAAAAAGAAAGGAGACAAAGGGGTGTATGTAAGATGTAGATGGTGTAGTGCAGAAGAAGAAATCACAAAGCAAAGAGAGACATTTCACTTTTGGACCATGGTTTCATATAGACAGTGTACATGTACCAAATACTCTGTTGATCTAAATCCCTTTCATATAGTTGAACAGCTCAAATGATAAAGAATGGGACTTTGGAGTTTGTTTTATTGTTTCTGTGAGTAAAGTAGACTAACGGTGGGGAATAATAGTGTAAAATAGAAGGAGAAAGCTGTGTGTGTCAGTGCTGAAAGTGATGGGATGGTGTGTTTTATGAGTAAATTGAAGGGTCTGTTAAAAGAAAAGAGAGATGAGTCCCTCTTACACTCTGTGTGTGTGTGTGTGTGTGTGTGTGTGTGTGTGTGTGTGTGTGTGTGCGCGCTCCTTCTCCCCTCAGTATCAGTCACTTCTGCTTGATTTCCATGCTCTCCTCTGCTCGCTATGCCGTGAAATGGTTTTTCACTAGACCATTACCCCGACCAGTGCGCTACTCTGCTGCCATAGCCCTCTCTCAGTGAGAGGGAGTGTGTTAAAGTGTGGGCGTGTGCCCACAGTGAGGGAGGAGGGTGTGTGTTTGACTATTTTTGTGTTCACTAGCTACACTTAAAACAAAAAGATTGTACATGTCTTGTCTGTGTGTAGCAAAGATGAATTGTGTGCAGATGTTTGTAAGTATACTGTGGGCATGAGTGTACATGCGTCTGTGTGTATACAAGAGGAGATGATAGAGAGGGTGTGTACAATATATTGTATACAACCTCCGCTGCCACAGTGTTTGCCCTCCCCTATCTTGCGACGTCTAACATCTAATTTTTCTCTTTCTTATACCTTCTCACAGCTTCACATAATTAGTAAGGACAGCTTTAGCCAATTATAGCCAATTAGTTATCAAGCTCAGAAAAGAGCTTAATGCATCCAGTGTTTGCTTTGAGAATGCTGACGGAGAAGTGGAGTGTGTCAGGAGTTACACTGTGTCTTTGTAAATGGACAGGAAGTGTACAACAGAACATCTAGGTAGGAGTACTGCATGAGGAAGTCCGAAGAACGAAAAGTATGGGAGAGTGATACAGGGCATATACAAGGGTAAAGTGGGTAGTAGGAGTAACAGGGGTTTCAGGTGTTAGTGGAACCGTGTCAAGAATCGTCTCTGAGCCTCTCCTTATTTCCCATGATGATGGATAGGCTGACAGATGACGTCAGACGGGAGTCTTTGTGGAGTAAAGTGTTTGCGGATGACATTGTAATCTGTAATGAAAGTAGAGAGCAGTGGAAGAAAATCTGTAGAGGTGGAAATATGTAATAGAGAGAGGAGGAATGAAGGTCAGTTGCAGCAAGACAGAATACATGCGTGTCAATGAAAAGGAAGCAGATGGAACGGGGAGGATGCAAGGAGTAGAGGTGAAGAAAGTCCAGGAGTTTAAATACTTTGACTTAACTGATAGAGCAGTGGGGAGTGTGGAAAAGGGATGAAGTAGAGAGTGCAGGCAGGATGGAGTGGGTGGAGAAGAGTGCCTGGAGTTATCTTTGATATAAAAATAGCAGTGAGAGTAAAGGGATAAGTTTACAAGATTGTAGTGAGACCAGTTCTTTTCTGTGTCGTGGAGATAGTGGCACTGACCAGCAGAGAAAGCAGAGTTGGAGGTGGCAGAGTAGAAAATGTTCATATTGTCTTTGGCTGTGACAGGGATGGATGGGATTGAGAGCAATCAGATCAGAGGAACAGCCCATGTTAAATGTGTTTTAGACCAAAAAAGAGACACTAGATTGAGATGGTTTAGGCATTTAAAGAGGAGGAATAGTGAATATTATCGGTATAAGAATGCTGAAGATGAAGATATCAGGCAGTTGATTGGTGTGATACAAGAAGATGCAAACAACAGGGTAAGATGGAAACTCATGATTGGAAAATTGACGGGATTCGCTATTGCATTCTCGTGTCTAATATCCGGTGCTACTCGTGAGCTTGGTGCAGGTTGATGTGGCTTCTGTTAAATTTTAGACCAGACATACATTTTTATTGAAACCAGCAACAGTGTGATTAGATGACAATCGTTGACAAAAACATTAACAAGAGTCACATCAAACTCTCATGGAGGACAGCCATAGCATTTCTTCATAGTCCTGGATGGGTAATATGTACTCATCACATTCTCAAAGGTAAGTGAAAATGCCCAGTAGTTAAGTGGCAGTGTAACTTTGTGGCGACAAACCATAGGAAACAGCAACATGCTTGCTCATACAGATCTTCTTCTCTGAATCAGTAAAAACATTGCCACAAATCTTAACATTACTTGAGGATTTTCTTCATCTAAGGCCACTAACTAGTGCTGACATTGTTTCAAATGCCATTTCTGTAGCAATATCTGAAACAAGAAGGGATGGGAAAATTCATTTGAAATAAATGTATGAAAATGCATTTGCATCATAGGTTAGCGTGAGCTAAGCTAAAGTAGCTAGCTTGTGGTAACTGAGGTAAGGTTATGTTTTAACTGCCAGCCTTGTTCAATCTGCCCATTTTCCCATGTTTAGATTAAATAGATTTGAAGAAATCAGCTTCCACAAAAGTGGCCTCCTTATGGCTCTGAAAAATATTCTTCCAAACCACTCTTCAGAAAGTGTTAGGTGACACAACAGAAGGGTTTGTCAAGCGTTGATAACCAGCAGCACACACACAATTCTGTAGTCCACCATTGTTATTTTTGTCCTTCTTGTACACAGCTATTTCAAGTCAAATAAAATGAACCCTTGCAGAGTCCAATGGTGATGTCACTGCTCTCACAGGACTTATGTATTGACTGTTAGGTACAGTAAAGGGTGCCTATTGAAAACATTATACTCTATGTCTCGGTTTCAAACCTTTGCATTTTCACAAAGGTGAATGTCTTGTAAATGAAAAGCCAAAACCACAGTAAAAGTTTTCCATCTCATCCAAAACCAGTTGCCAAGTAAACAGCCCTTTATACCTATCTAAACTGTTCACTTCTTTGGTTTTTCTTTTTTTTGTCTTCTGTCATGGTTCTGTTTTTTCTTCACCCCTTAACTCATTTCCCTCAACTGTAAATTTCTTCTTTATGATGCAGGTTATTCATTGTCTTATCTCTCACTCCTCTTTTCATCTCCAGTTTCCTTTTTGACCATCATGTTTAAATTGTGTCGTTAATATCCCTCTCACCTAGCTGCTCTGCCGCCCTCATCTTCACCTCATTCACTTTCTTGTTTTATAAGTCACCTCTCATCTCTTTCCTCTGCCTTTGCCACTTCTCAGTGACTTCGTAATATCCCTCCTTCTCTCTGTATCTCCCTCACCTACTCTCTGTAACTCATTTTACTCCTCATTCACTCCATCTCTCTTTACTCCATTCTTCTCCATCTAATGCCTTTTCATTCTTTTTCTCCACCTCTCTATTCCATCTTAATATCCTACTGTTTCTCTCTCTGAGATATTGAAGCTATAAAGGCAGGTGTTTAGAAGAAAGACGGGCTAGCAAGTCTGTTTTATAATACCTCCTGGCATCATTCCTTGGAATGCTGATAGAAGGAAAAAAGCAAAAGAAGATACTTTTAATTCACTCATATACTGTATATTTTGGTGGATATATTGTGTCTTTCACATTGATTTTTACCATCTTGTTATAAACTGTCCCTAATGAACCCTAAAATGAACCTGGCATTTTCAAGATTCTGTAGCTCAGAATTAGCAAAGTGACAATTGTTAATGTCTATTATAAAATTAGTATTACCAATAGTATAATAGATAGTATAGAATATCAATAAAAGTCCCATAAAACTGCAGCAAAGCAGTGATGAACTACATTTAGTGAGTTTTCTTTTTCTTTATAACTTAAAAATGAATAGTTGCTCAGACTCTTCACTCATATCCCACCTTCTCACCCAGTTTATACTATATTCAAATTACTATTTTCAGTGTCTAAATTAAAAAATAGCTTTTTTGTATTTGCCTGCACGTGTGTGCATTGATAAAGCGTGTTGACGTTTGGGGTTTAGCCGGCTTCATTTAGAAGCGCCACCACAGCTAAAATCTCCCAGCTGAATAGAGCGGGAATATTCTCTGTGAGAAGTGTGTACGAATGTGTGTGTACAAATGTGTGTGTACGAGTGAAGGGAAAAGGCAAAGGAATGGGAATAAGTGGAGGAAGAGAAAAAGAGATGTGAGGGTTAAAGAGAGAACCACTGATATGAGGAAGTAGGACAGATTGAACTGTCAGCAGCTTGGCTTAATCTTTTTTTTTTTCTTTTTTTCCCCTTTTCAATATGGAGATGAGACACAACTCTGTTTTTGTGTAACCGTGAGTGTGTGTGCATGTTTGTGTCTAAGTGAGACGACTCCATCCTGTTTTGAAGTAACCTAATCTACAATGCAGACCCTTTCTACCCCCAACAAAATCTCTAAAGGCCTAAATCCCTAATAACTAGCCTTTGTCAATCCTAAATTACCCCTGTAAGCGACTGATGGGTTTGCACTCCACTTGCTTAGGCTCAAAATCTTGCAGTACTTTCATACTTTAGGCAGCCAAATGAAATGTATAATTCACACTGTTGTACTCAGAAGAAATTGCAGCTTTCCAATTTTAATATCTCTGTAGACTAACCATTTGTTTGTTTTTCATCAGATACCAAGCCGAGGGACAGATCACCGTCTGACACCACGGTATGAAGAAGTGGAACGTCAGTATGCCTCCTTACCAAGGTATTGGATCTTCTTCATTCTTTATATAACAAAAAGTTTTGTGTATGCATCACTACCATGTTGTTTCTCCTTGTTTTTCTTTTCCTCATCTCATTAAAAGGGAGTGCTTTGCTTTTTCTTTGTATTTCTGGAGGCTTTAGTCATGGAGCTCACCTGGCCTTCACCCTGGGGAAAACACACTCAGACAGGGTTGAAAACTGATCCCCAATTCCGAGGCCTCCTCCCCCATCAAATCTTACCTCAACTTATGTCCTTTCAGAAGTTTTTTTTTTTTTTTTTTTTTTTTTTTTGTTCCCTCACATTCTTCCTGGCAACTAAGTGAGCTGACTTCATTAATATGCTCGTTTGTACTTGGATTTTAGTGAGTAGTTATGTTATAATAAATCAGTCTCAAAATCATAATTCTCAAAGTTGTTCAGTGAGAATGTCTAGCAGTCCAATGAAATTTCACCTGTTTCACTGATTCACTGATAGAAGTTTTATTTTTAAAAATTCATTATATTCTCACGCACATTTCCACATTCTCTCAGAGTAGGATTGAGTCCTTTTAAGATAGCCACCAAGCAGGCAAAGAGAACACTGAGATATCTCCATTAATATTGGCCATTCAGCAAAGAGCCATAACCACTCAGGTACATTGATTAGCCACAAAGTTAAAACTATTGAGTCACAATACTCGTCTAGCTAGAGTACAATGTTCTGCCAAGAAAACCTCCAGTAGTCAGTAGTGAGATGTCACTAATAACAACTGGAATCACTTACATTCTGCCTCAGTCAAGTCTACCACTTCTATGTGGTCTCACAAATACTATTTTTTTCTCAATAGAAGTGACGCCTACCAAAAAGAACATGCATGCAGTTTCAGAGGACCTTTGCTTTCACATGAAAGTTTCATGCAAGAAATTTGTATTTACAAAAATGAGTTTTCAAATCAGATTTTTTTTTTTTACATACCCTCTTATGGCAACATATCTCCTCTATAGTAGTAACTTCTCCCAGCAGGACAGTAATAAGCCATATAAAATCATATAGAAAGAGCTCTAAGAGCAAGGCAAGGAGTCTAAGGTGATCACTCAGTCTCCAAATTCTCCAGACACCGATCCGAAGGGATTTGATGGCATCTGCAGGGCACAAGCCCAATCAACAAAGACCATAATCCACAACCCAGAGGGCCCTAAATAGGTTATTTTTAACATCAACACTAGGAAACACAGGACATCTCAAAATGATTTTTGTGGAAGCTCTTTTCCTGTCATGACAAGGACTAGCTTGTTAGCAGGTAGGTGGTAATGCACTAATATTAAAGCTAAGCATTATACTTGTGGCACTGTACTTGGGCCTGTTGCCTACTGCATTACGTTGTTCTCCACTTTGGACAGCATAAAATATTGCAAACATTAACCAACACATAATCAATAACAGCTGCCAAAGTGTATTAATCAATTCATGGAATAGTCCCTCTGTTTATTTTTTATGTATTTTGTGATGTGATCCGATAACCATACTGCCCCTGAAAACCCACAGTTGTGGTTAAAGTTTCCTTAAAATGTGAAAGACACTCAAAGACTTAAAATATCATTTTCCACCATCATCAGTCACTCTTTCAACAACTCATTTTTCATTTGCAGGCCTCCCTCTTTCTCTTCCTGTAAGCCTGAATTTCCCTCTCTTTCTTCACTCGTTCACTGTCTTCACACACACACACACGCATACATACATACATACACATGCCAATTCTCCTCTCCTAAGGCCATCCCACTTCATTTTTCTCCTCGCCCATGTGT
Source organism: Zenarchopterus dispar (assembly GCA_028564865.1). Taxonomy (NCBI): domain Eukaryota; kingdom Metazoa; phylum Chordata; class Actinopteri; order Beloniformes; family Zenarchopteridae; genus Zenarchopterus; species Zenarchopterus dispar. The sequence goes on from JAOWBL010009134.1 coordinate 10,191, forward strand.
GATATCTTGCTCTCCTGAACATATCCATTTGCCATATATCTTTTGACTTTTGAAAAGATGAACTAGCCTGCAATAATCTATCGAAATAGCCCTTGAACAGACCAAAATATGTATATCAGAATCTGGTGTGTACAACCTTAAATCAGAAAAGATTGGGACAATATGAAAGATGCTATTTAAAAACAAACAAATGACTAAATTAAAAAAAAAAAAAAAATCCAAACAAAAAGTAGATAAAGGTTGAAATAAACACAAGAAACTCATGCTTCAAGAAGGATTAATGGCACATCAATGGCACATCTTGACTATGACTGCTCCCACTTCTACATATCTACATTTTTTCCCCATTCATATGCCTTTTCCACTGAATCTTCCCAGGGAACTGTCAGGTCAGTAAGGTAATCTATTTGCTAACTAATTGACCATAAGTCTATGTCAGGCCTTAAACTAGTACAAACTATGTCCTGAGGAACAGCCAGCTTTCCACCTAAATTGACCTGCATTTCCCAATCATTACCAGCTTCTAAACAACCAAACTCTCGCCTACCTGACTTGTCACCTACCTGGCTTTTCTCCCCGGCCAAACTGAAACTCATCTACAATCTCTGCATGCCTAAGAGTTGCTTCTGCTTCCTGAACTGCCACTTCTTGGTTCCATTTCCTCCCCTTGATTGGATTTGGAATCACCTCCCAGCTATCACATCCTTAATCCCAGCTAACAACAGCTCTGCCCTGACCTTGGAACACTTAAACACCTCTGTTAAACTAGATATTGGTAGCTCCATTATTCCTTCCCTGTACAATGCTACACTACTTAAACACTTCTGTATGTAGGAGCTAACTCCGCTTTCCATTCTCTCCACAGTGGATATTTGAATTTGGTACATTAACAATGGCAACATTGACAGAGGGAATAACCCAAACTGCAAATACCACAACTTCAGTCTTCCTGGGAGAACTGACTGGTCTATTCTGTCCAGTCCTTCAGCAACACCCTTTCTAAATTGCTCTACCTGTTCTTTATTACTTAGGTCCACACTGTACCATCTATCAAAACTCTGCACTGACTTTTCCCTAATTGTTGGGATTTCCTCCATATCAAAAAAACACTTCCTATCACTTAACTTTCCCCTACATATCGAGATGGTCCAGGACTTTCAAGTTTTAATGTTTTTCTAACAAAAAAAGGTAAATAAGAAAAAGAAAATGCTGAGTCCTAAGCAGTAGGAGTCCTCTGCACACACACACACACACACACACACACACAGGTAGATAAATAGATAGATAGATAGATAATTTTCTTTTTGTTAATATATGTCATTTTTTTTGTTTTAGACTTGTAACATATTTCAAGAAAAGTTGGTAGTTTGGAAATGTTAATAAAAGTTAAAAGGAAAAGAAATTATGCCATGAAAAAAGTGGTGTTAAGTGATTCTAATAATAATTTGGTATAGAAGCGGTGTTCATGAGAGTTTGATGAGCAAATTTGAGCAAAGGATCTATCTGTTATGACCAAGTCCTCAAGAAAGTCTTTGAAATATTCTAAACTGCTTAAGATGACAATAAGCCTTATGTTAACTTTGTCCAGAGGAAGTATCAACATGTCTTGCCTCAGGGTCTAAGATGTGCTATCATATAGTGGAAATTAGTTTTGTGCTTTCGTTTGATGTTGGGTTTTTTTTTTCTCAAGAAGAAGTGAGCATCAATGAGGGCCAGCAACAAGACCACAGGATCTGTGATGATCTGGGGTTGCATCAGTGCCCTTGGCAAAAGTCACTTACTCTTCAATGATGGCACCATTAATGGAGAAAAGTACATAAAGATTTTAGAACTACATATTTTACCCTCAAGACAAAATGTATCCCAGGGATATCCAAAACCATATAAATTGCATTTTATACACATTACAAAGGCATGATTGAGGCCCGCCTTCAGTCCTGACCTTTCTGAAACACAAAATATAACAACAACAATCTTGTACTGTTGCATACCCACTTGTTTGCAGGAGGAGTGGGACAAAATAACAACGAAAACCCTTCATCACTTGGTGTCCTCATTCCCAGAATCCTTTTCAACTGTTATAAGAAGGATAGCAACATTTCAAAGTGGTAAATATCTTACAACCCCAATTTTTTAGAAGGTGTTGCAGGCCTGGGATAGAAAAATGAAAGGATATTTACAAATGAAATAAAAATGATGAGAAAAAAGAAATACCTCAGGTTCACGCTGTCTACACAATAAAAGTAAATTAAGTTCCTTTTTTTTTCTTTAGATTGTATTTTCTATAGTACCCCAATTTTTTTGGCATTGTAATTTTTTTCTTCTGCTTTTTAGTTGTTGAAACTTAAACATTGAAATGTAGAGCTGCTGAAATAGCTCCCTCTCACTTTGTTTTACTTTGCTTTCGACCAGCAACACCTCAGCAGTGCAACAAATGTTTGTCTGTCAGTCACTGATAGTAAGTCAGTAAGTTGAGCCGAGTGACAGAAGTTTAGAACATTAGAAAGTTTATAGCCAGGTTCCCACCCTTGTTAAAATGCTGAGGGATGACTATTTCACACCTCTTTTGTGATAGTGTGTGTATGTGTGTTTGTGTGCATGTGTGTGCGTGTGTGTATCTGTGCGCGTGCAAAACAGATAGGGAGAGTGTCTGCGTGGGTGATGACTTTGGCAGATGGGAGCGAGAACAGTGATGATAGTTTTGAGGTCTGGCTGTGGTATCTGAAAGACCTTGGGAAACTAGACACACACACACACACACACACACTGGCATACAGTCCACTCTGGTTCTGTTTCTACATTCAACCATGCGCTGTAGTTTCTAAATGGTGTGCCACTGTCACATGGTGTGTGAGGGGGTCCATGTAGCAAGGAAGTATGTGTTGATTCACAGTCTGGAAACAGTCGTGAGAACATGATATTTTTGTTTAATGTAAAAAGCCATGTCTAAAATTTCATTTATTAGATTTTGTTGCTGTTATCAAACAAATCTGACTCTGAGACCTTTGAGACTTAATTTTGCTTAATGATCTATCTAAAAGAGAAAAAAAAAAGTTTCAATTGGTTTGACTTTTGAAAAAGAGCTCTGTTTTCCCCTTGTGAGTGAGGTAACAGTAAACAGCCATATACAGTGTCTTGTGTTGCCAAGTCTCACATGGCAGATGCCAAATGTTTCTGCAGGCAATGCGCTTCCATCCACAACAGCCTTTTTTACAATGAACACACTAGTGTGCAAGTAAGAGCCATTACTAAATACACATACTGAAATGTTTCCCTTTCCGGAGGTTCTTGTCAGAAAGGAACTGATCTCTTTCTCATGTTCTCTCTGTTTCCTCAGCACATCCATCTACACTGCTTTATTAACTCAACATCTTTCAGCATCTAGAGAGGGAGAGAAGTAGATTGTGTTTTGAAACTGTATCCATACTGTTGACCTTATGAAAACATATCATTTTACCACCAGATCAGAAATAGCTGGCAGGCTATGTATCTAATATCTGAACGTCTGTATACCTGTATGCTCTTATAGGTGTCTCTACATAGAGCTTTGTGTGTGCTGCTGTTGTGTGTTTCTGTTATTTGCAAGTTAGTCCAGAAATAGCTGGTATGGATGGTATGTTTAATCAGGTACCACACATGACTCGACATCACCAAACCTACATTGTACAAATTTATGATTTGCCTTTGCCCATGTATGTATTCTTGTCTCTGTGCTGTTATACAAGGTTTTGATGGCTCTAAAATTAAAACATGACCCAGCAAAGGATGATGTTTCTCTGCCTAAAGTGCACACTTTACTGAACAAACTGTCAGCAAATGTCACTTCTTGAAATAGATGATAGTTTGAGAAGGGTTTATTGAATATTTTGCTACCCTGTGAAACTTCTTGCTTGTTTTACTTAATAAATGCAATGCCAAAAAAAAAAAAAAATTTGACCCTGACATTACTTCCATTTTGCAATTGTAAATTTCTAAAAATGAATAATTTCTAGCTGTTATGTGTGCTGAAACAAATCCAAGTGCAATTTAAGCTATCAGATGTTTTATATTTATGCATTTTTAATTATTTATTTTTCCAGTTAACTTCAGTTGCTTAATACTTTGCTTCCTTTTGCATCCCGTACTTCTATCATCAGAGCTCAAAGCTGGGGAAAAAAGGGTATCTTTAATTATTTGAAGTCTGTTTTCCAAGTGAAAAGATGTAGATATTGATGGTAAATGAAGGAAAGAACAACGGTACAGTATATTGTGCCCTTTTGTACTCTCCCTTCTCGCTATCTTTTCATAAAATTGCCTCTCTGTCCTCTTCATAGAAACCCATTAAATTAAAATGTAAAGGAAAAAAGCACAAAGAACACACACAGATAAAGCCTTGTCACTATGTCATTTACCTCATTGAGTTTATGTCATTTAAATAATTCAGACCTAACATATATATCCAACTCCCCATTAAACCTGGACCTTTTCACTTCTCAGACCTGATACCTTTAAGACATTTGCCTTTTAAAAAACAATATGGCTTTTCTTTTATTTGTTTGAATCACAGTCAGACATTTTCACTGAGAGCATCAGCTTTAATTTGTTCACAATTTGAAAAACAAATATTTTCTGGAAAACTCTGGCTCTATGAATTTATTTTAAATTAAGCGATATAAAAATGTGCATTAAAACTAAGTGGTCCGTTGGGCTTAAAGACTTCAAATTAATAGCATAGCTTTACAGTTGGGTTTTTATTGTATTTTTTTACATTTTTTTTCTTACTCTGATTTTAAACAGAATGTTAAACTCCAAAACCAGCAAGGAGGTCATTAGTCAACAAGTCAAAGTCACATGTAGGCTCACTAAAAATCCTGTTCTTCACCGCTGTTCTATTTATCTGTGTTTTCTTTTCAGGGTCAAGGTAATAACTGTTATTTGCACGTTTGACATTTTAGCAGTGTTTACAAAGTTTTTTGTAATGATATGTTTCAGTGTTGAGTTCTTATTGGACCACCATAAACGGTTGAAAAATTTGCATCATCGGGCTGGGGGGTACTATATTTACATTTGCATTAAATCATTTGCCAGGCACTTAAAGGACAACATTCAAACCTTAGGACAATAAGAAAGCCTTACATGAATGTTAAGTACTAAATCTTCTGAATGACAGAGTACAAGTGGAAGAGTATAGTGCACAATCTTGAACACAGAGAATGACACCTCTGCTCTCATCATATTTGGTTGCTTACTCCACTATTGCTCATCCTCAAAGAAAAACAGGCTGAATTGAGACTTCCTTCTGCATTGTGATGGCACTACCACGGAGTGTTGCTGGGAAGAATACAATGGATAAAAGGGTAGACAAGCCACTCTAACTGAGCTCATACCTGATTGCAAAGCCGTCAGTTACTCTGTAGACAAATGTTTGTGATTTGAATTTTATTATGGCAGCTCTAGATAGCCATTAGAATTAGAAGTAATTTTGGATATGCTCTGTCTAACAGCAGTGCAAGAAATCATGCATACCAGTGACACTCCCAAGGAGGTGCCAGTTGAGTCCCAGCACAAAGCCTTGTGGCACTTCTGTATAGTGGCAAAAAGATAGACATTTGTCCTGGTGTGACATTTGAAGGAACTTCTACTGAGTTACAATTAAAACCAATAGTTCACCATGCCTGAGATGGCGATGTCAGAAAGAAAAGAGCGTGAAATGTCAGAGCTCTTTCAGTGAAAAAAGACACTTAAAAAGGTCATAGGTTGCATTTACACTAAAGCTCATTATGGCAAATTCCAATTTATTGCCTATATCCTTTTTTTTTTTTTAATGAGTTGCTTACATCATCTTTAAAAACCAGCCCATATGTGAAACATACATTTATCTGGGGAAAAAATGTGAAAAGTAGATGGGCACAAAATAGGCAGAACAAGATGAAACTAGCACTGTTTTCAGCTCGAGAAAAATAGAAGACATTATCAAAGCCTCTGCTTTCCAAAACATTCCTGGAGGTCAGAAAGGATGAGGTATATTTAAAAACAGAAGAAAAAAAGGAGAGCCCTTCCACCTGTGCCTATGTCATTTTCTACCAATGCATGGTCAAGGACATGTAAGTCACATTAATGAGTCAAATCAGATTTGCTCACTTGGTGGGAGAAGAAAATGTACTTGTCACCATATTAGATTTATTTCCAAACATGAATGAGGCATGACACTATTCTGAGATATCCAAAACCATGCACTCTTTTTTTTTTAACTGCTTACATGTCCACTAGACATTATCCAATCTGTGCAACATAGGAGGAAAAAAATGGAATTGGGTCCCATGAACTTTGTATTGTAAATGGGACCATATAGATTTGAGAAACAGGGCGTGTTTAAAAACTAGACTTTCAAAAGATTTTAGCCATAAATATAATTAGGGAAAATTGTCAGTAGTGCTCAATTTTTTTTTCCTACAGTAGATGTTCATTAAATGGTTCATGCAGTCCAAATGCACCAAAAATTAGACACTGAAACAACCTGTTCAGAACATGTCTTATCACCCACTTAATGGGTGATAGAAAGCTGATCTGTGCAGTACTTTGAGCTCTAAGTACTGGAGATATAGACTTTAAAATGACTTAAACGTAAAATGAGATGTGGCTTTTAAACTGGAAAAATACAAAATCTTTATTTTATGAAGACTAATCTATTTGAAGGAACTTTAGTTGTTTGTTCACAAATATACACATGATTAAAATGAGTTGTCACCACCTCTGTGTGCACATGTACTGCTATTTCAGTCATTGTGAGGTCAATAGATGGCTATCAGAGTTCGTGTATGGTCAACACTAATTGGTTGCACCCCATTTGTGTCCCATTACAAACCCATTTTGATAATCTTTCATTCTCTATATCAGGTACATAAACTGCTTCATTTCTAATTTCATTACTTTGCACAGCAAAAAATGGGGGCATAAACAGAAAATAGGGTCAGATGTTGATTTCACTGAAAATGTGCTAAAATATTGACCCTAGATTTCACCTTTGAAAAGAATTTGAATTAGTTTCAATGGATGTATTTCTATAAAATAAACCTCATCCTTTAAGTAGCTTACTTGCATATGTTTAATAACCAGTTTTCAAGAGTTGACTGTTGTGTTCTGTAGTGTACATACAGACAACCAAAGTACGTACAAACAGACTGAGTCAACTTTGATTGAAGACATTTCGACTCTGTATTTCTGTTGATAACAGTATCCCAGACCCATCCTTGACCCAATTAGATTAGCCAAACACCCTTTCCGATTTGTCCTTGTTATTGCTCTTATTAGATTAAAAAAAGCCCATCAGAATTGTTGTCCAGGTTTCTGGGGAGGCTGTAACTTCCTCATTATAATGATAATTAGATATTTTGTAATTAGAGAGCAGATGTTTTACTGTGTTGTCCTCTATCTCTATAGGCTTTTTTTGTTTTCTCTTTATTTATATATCTCCACTTTCTGTCACTTTTCTTTACTAAACTCTTTTATTCTCCTGCTGCCCCTCCAATTCCCATGTTCATTCATTCTTTTTGAACTTGGGGTGAAAAGGACATTGTTAAATATCATTTCACTCTGGCGAGGAGAGAAATGAAAAAGGAATGTGTTTCCTTCCATCTCTCTCAAGAAGACCTCCCAACCAAGCCTGAGTTTCCCAGACCACTTTACAACTGCTTCACAATCCAGTCCATTGTCCAGTTGTTTTTCTATGTTCCTCTGGACTCATTGAGAGACTGCTTGTGTGTTACTCATGCAGATAATCCAAAGAAAGGCCCAGCAACTCATGAGTTTCTGTCAATGTTCTTATATGCATTTTCAATTATCTCAATAGAAAAAGCTAATTGTCAAGGCATAATCTCAAAAGGCTTTGCAAAGATGTTTTGTTTTGTTTTGTTTTAAATATTCCTTTGAAACGATTTTTAGTTTTTGGTTTAAAGGCTCATGTAAAAGGAAATTAAGGTAGTTTCACTTTATACATTTTAACATTGTGAACATTTACATCTAGTGATTGCCCATAGAAATCGTTTGGCATCTCATTGAAAAGAAAACAAGGTAAATACTAACTAAAGTTTAAAAATATTTTCAAAATGTGAGATTCAAGGCATTTCAAAAAAGGAAACTGATTTTAGTCATCTTTGAGGTTTTTGTGTTTTTGTGTTCAGTTAACCACCTTCACATCCTTTACTTGCTATTGCAGCCATGAATATTCAAAACCCAGTGTGCCTTCTGATCAAAGTGAATATGCTTTTTCACTGTACACCAGTCAGTAGAAAATAGTTCTCACTCTACACAAAACATTGCACTTTCGTGGTTGTCGTACGTTTATTTAAAATTGTCTGGCATCTATGTTGAACACTTCAGTTGACCGATTCCCCTCCCCCACCCTCTCTTTTTTCTGCTATTACCAACATCTTATTTGCGATGTGCACTCTCTCTCATGCATTTACTTTCACATGTCTAAAAGTGTTTCAGTAAAAGCTCTGATCTTGTTGTTGTTCTCTAAAATTCTGGGTTATAGTACAACCCGTGTATAGCAGAACCAGTTAGAGGGCAAGACAAGTATGCATGACATGCTTTGTATGCGTTGCTCCTGAGGTAAGGGAGGACACTGCTCTTTCAAATCCCAGGGGATAAATGTTGAGAAGATTTTAGATGGTTCAACAATTCAGCATGATCTGCCATGCCACATATTCTTCATTCTTCAACAGAATTGTCCAACAGTTTATTATTTCAAAATGTATGATTCTCTTTCTGAACTCAAAAAAGTGATCTTGACAGTTCTTTGACTGGACTTTGCAGAAGTTAGTTGTTATCATATGAGAAATACATAAAGGCATTTGAATTCAGTGTGTTTTAGTTCTGTCTACATGTCAAGACAATAAACTTCACTGTAAAAATTTTGTACCTGTTAAATATTAATAGCGAGATTTTGAAATGTCAAAGTTGTGTGGCATAGTTTGATAATTTAATAGCTTTGTGCATAGAAGAAAGTTCTATTATTTTAAAATTAGAATAAAGCACAAAACAATTATTTTTTTTAATTATGTTAAGCATCCAATCATACCTGAACGATTGAAGTGGTTGTCAAATATTCCAAAAGAATAAATAAGTAGCAAAATGAAAATCAAAACAAAATGGCCAGTGCCAGGGGAAAAAAAATAAGGTGAATGTTGGTGTGCTAAACTCTATTACTACAGAGCTATCCAGTTAGATGTGGGGCCCTCTAGGCTCAGTTGTGTAGAGTTGGTTCCTCATACAATAAATCGATGGTTCATGTTACTACAGTAAGTACATACACACAGAATCCCATAAATCTGTAATACGAATGTACTTGTACAAGACCTAATGGCGTGGTTGCATTGTGCAGAGCTAAGGTATTGTTATTGTACATAGTAGCTTGTGGTATTAGATGGGTCATCTTTTGTTTTGATTAAAAATCTACCCCACTCCATCATGGAGTCTTGACTTCACCTGACACAACCTAAAAACACTGGACAGAAACATGGTTGAAAAACAATTCCATGACCTACCTCGACAATTTAGCACAACATGGGTCTCAGTCTAAAACCAGTCGTTTTTAGAAACTGTTGTTCAGTACACTTAATTAACATGTTTTTGTACAAACCTCAGATATGACTTTACTTGTATTTTAAACAGTAAACATAAACATGAAATGGTTGGTGAGGGATTGGTTAAATCTGAAGAGGCTAATTTTACTGCAACAAACCAGGAGTCTGACATCATAAAACTGAGTGGAGCTGATGCTGAAGAACAGACATTCATGTTCACCTTCAAATCCTAGTTTGCTAAATTCATCCCTAAAATTGTGATTCTGCTTTCTTTGCCATTTTTTATTTTAACTGTCAGTGATAAAATACACAGGTATAAGGACAAAGCATACATTTTAATATACCCATGAAACATGTGAACAATGTCTATTTTCAGACAAACGCTCATCTCACACTACTGTTTCTTCATGTTCCATATTACTTGTTTTTGAGAGATCATAATTTCCTCAGCAGTTTGTATTTTGTGGTCCCACACTGAGCAAAATGTGCCCAGCTTGAATCTATTAAATGTTACATGAGGAACCTTATTGGCTCAAGATGTGAAATAATGATGGCTGTTGGGATGGGATATGAGGTTATTAGTAATAGATTTTACTATATTTCAGGAAGTCCAACCAATAAGTGGTTATGTAGGTCATACGTAAGTGTCATCTCTTGTTTAAATAATTTGAGGTCAGCCAGGTCACTGTCATTGTGTTCAACCACTCTTTATGGCTGTAAAACAGGAACATTTTTGAAAAATATGCACCATTTCACATTATTCTGTCTGAGAAATGATTGCCATTTGCCTGTTTTTAAGCTTTGGAAGTATGTAGTTTGATCTCAGGTAGCTAAAATTGAAACTGCCATCCATCCATAATCTTCAAGGGCTTTTTACAAGGTTACAGAAGTCCCATCTGTCTTAGGGTGAAAGCCGGGGTACAACAGCTGAGATTACCAGTCTATCACAGAGATTGGGATAGACAATCATCCACAAACACCAACAGTCACTCTCACTAGGGTCAATTCAGAAGATTTTATATTGTCTGCAGTACAATTGAGATATTAAATATATGTTTCCTTTTTGAGAACAATTATATTTTTGTAAATATATGTTAGAAATGTTTTTTTTTTCCTCATTTTTAAATTTGTGTCATCTTGTACGTATTAACAAATTAAAGCATTTTGCATCACAGAGGGTGACTGTCTGTTGATGAGGTGTGTTAACATTTAAAGATTAAATGACTGAAAGACAGTCATATAAAATAGAAGTGTACACAATTTTAATTCTAAGATTTTGCATTTCAGCACATAGTAAAATCCTGCCTGATTATGTTTTGACATAAACGTTCAAATTGAAAGAGGGAATACTTTCTTTTTCATATTTCTTTGTAGTGTGTTAGAAGAGAGCAGTTTCTGTAGTTTGTGCATACATTAACTTGTCGTACATTTGACTTGTTGATCAGAGTGAGCTGTCTACAGTAAATAGTCAGCCTGTCATTTTGGCTGTAGCTTTTCTGCTCAATTTCCAAATGGCATGGCCATATTACGATGGGATGTGAAACACTACTTCAAATCCCCATTGTTCTGCCCTCGCTGTGTTTCCGAGGCAACAGTCTCCAACCATCTGGACGGCCCTCATCTCTCACTTTTTCTCATTTTCCTCTAATGGATTTCTCATCCGTCCTCGTCCTCTCATTCTTTTCCCTTTTCTTTTACAGCTTGTTTCTTTTTCTGTGCTCTAATTTCATTCTTTTTTTCCTTCCTTTTTTCTTGATGTTTCTCTTTCTAATACATTTGCTCTCCTCAGTCCTCATTTTTTCTTTTTGACATAACATGGATGCTTTTGTCTGGGTTTAATACAAAAGCTTTTACTTATGTATCATCGGATATTCATGCCACACCATACTTCCAAATGCCCAACTTTAATTTTTTTTAAAATTAAATTAATTTCGAGGTGTGATGTAGAGCTATTTTAACACTTTAAAAAGACACTTGAACATTTTAAATGTTGCATTCATTGGAACAATCTGATGACATGAATCACAAAGAAAGACATGTGAAGAAGAGTATCTGATCAGAATGAGAGTGGGAATGGATACAGAATAATCTTGAAGCATTCAGGCATCAATCACTCTACATTTACACTCATCATCTATGAATGGAGACAGATTACTATAGTGGCTAGAACCTGTTCAAGATGACTCCAAAGGCACTTGACAAAATCCTATATGAGTGCAAGTAGAACCTGTTAATCTGAAAAATGTTTTGTGGACTGATGAAATAAAATCTGAATTAATACTCAGCATTGTGTGTGCCTCAAAGGTTCAATTTACCAACATGAAAACATCATCCAAGCAGTGGTATGTGGTAGACGGAGGATCAGGATTTGAAGATGTTTCACTGCCTCAGAGCCTGGAGTATTTTGTGTCATAAAGGATAAAATTAATATGTAATTTTACCAAATTATGTTAATGGATAATGTCAGAGTTGTTCATTTCATTTTTACAAATTAAATGATGCAGCAGTCCAATGATCTTTAGAATCAAAGTATATAGCAGAATGAAATTAAGTTGCTTTGAAAATAAATAGTCTTTTTGATTTTTAAAAAATTTTTTTTTTTTTTTATTGTCAAATGGCCTCAAGAGAGCCATTCACACCAGACATCTTATTTGACCTGAAATTGTGCTGGACTGATCAAGATCTACTCAAAACACTTTCTCACAGTCATTGCTCCCAAAGAAAGCTGACCAGCTGTTATCTCCAAGGGTTCACTTACTTTTTCCACCAGCACTTTAAATGCTTAATGGGTGTGTTCAATAAAGACACAAGAAATTTAAATTGTTTATGTGTTATAAGCTGCTTTGTGTTTTTTTTTGTTATTATTTCATAACTCATAGTTTCATTATGACTTAAATGAAGATTAGATCACAGTTTAGGAGAAATTAATCAAGAAAACTAATAAATTCCATAGAGTTTACATATTTTTTCTTACCACTGTAAGTTTCAGTTTATTCACCAAGGATACTTCAGTGTTTGATTTAGGAAAGTTGTCTTCAGTGTCATGTCTCTCTTGTCTGGCTCAGTCATCTATGGCCACATCTCTTTGTCTTTGTTTGTGCGTGCTGACTTCTTACCCACTTTACATTCATCTACCTTTACTGTGCCCTTTCCTCGAATACAAATGAAGATTTGAATCCTTAGTTTTCTTCTGTTTACCATTAAACTGTTTGCTAGACCTCTCAACACACATTTTTCCACCACTATTAACTCTTCACACAGAGCACAAAACCATTTGGCAGGTAAAGAAAGAAAATATATCATCTTCATTTTAGTTGACAAGCAAGTCCCCAGAGAAACAATGTCTGTTTATTTTATGAACACTCAAGTCTCTTTTCAGTCTCCTGCATACACCATTGTTTGATTTAAATGTGCCCAGTATTCAGCTCTGCATTCACATGAAGCTGCTCTCTACATCCTTCTAATACAAATAGCAAAAGATTCCAAGTAAGGTTTGGTATTAATTACCCAATTTTAATCTCAACAATGTTCCTGCTTTTTATAGACATGTTAAGCCTTGATTCACTGTAAAACTACTGTAATAATCAACACCAGCTGATAACATACATTAAATTACTCTAAACAGTCAGGGGAGAAAAAAAAACACTAAATCTTGTGACATACTCGAAATGAAAGAACCTCACAATCTCAGGGTGGAAATTGTGAGATTCCAAAACATTTGTATGTTGTTGTGATGGTGGTGACCATTTAAGACTGAGTGCCAGGTAGAAAAGTGACAGGGCTGAAGAAAATGTTTTATCAGCTGAGTGCTGATCCCCATCTGTGTAATCTGTGTAGATCTCTATAGACTGAGATAGTGCTGTATGAATGTGTGTGTGAATGAGCAAAAGCAGCATGTAGTGTAAAAGTGGTTTGAGTGGTCAACAAAACTAGAAAGGTGCTATAAAAATGCTGCCCATTTACTATTTACCCATGTTGCCTAAGATGGAAGTCAGCAGAGTAACATCCCCAACCTCCCAACTTCTTTTTTTAATCAGACATTATTCACTATGGCACTGTTTAGAAAAGCTTTTGGAATGTCTACATTTATTTCCATCCAGAACTTCTTCGATTGTGGACCCATCCGACCATTCTGCACTCATCAGACCAAATGTCTTTCTCCCATTACTCCAGAGCTAAATATCTGCCCCTCTTAGCAAATCTAAGATGTTTGTTTTTTCAATTGACTCACTGATAAGTAGTTTTCATACTACTACACAGCTGTTTAGTCCCAGTATCTTGAATTCTCCTCAGACTTTGTGTTGGAAAGTTCTTTCTTTAACTAAAAGACATTGCCTTTAGATGTACTTTGGATTTTCTTCTATTTAATTTCACCAGATGTTTAAAGGATATCTGATCATTCCAGATTTTATTCCAACCACATTTGTTTCTAGGACATGATGCTTCACCAGTAATCTTGCAAGTTTTAATAAAAAGTGTTAGACAGTTATTAATTCCATTCAGTTCAAAAATACTTTTTCTATATATTCATGAAGGGAAAATAATTCATTGGTTGGTTTTGTTTTAGTAGTTGCAACAGTCTGAGTTGTTTTCATTGCTTGATGGAGACCAATATTTACAACTACCTTGTTACTAGTTATAAATATCGGTCTCCATCAAGAAAAGAAGAACATAGCTTACTTTACAACTACCTTATTACTATTGGGCAGCACGATGGCTTAGTGGTTAGCACTGTTGCCTCACAGCAAGAAGGTTATTGGTTCCACTCCCGGGTCTGCCAGGAGTCTATTTGTGTGGAGTTTGCATGTTCTGTTTGTCTCTATATGTGGCCCTGCGATGGACTGGCAACCTGTTCAGGGTGTAGCCCTGCCTATTGCACTAATGAGCTAGGATAGACTCCAGCAGACCCCCGTGACCCTGTACATGGAGTCAGTGGGTATAGAAAATGGATGGGTGGATTGTTACTAGTTAAAAGACAATAATCATGCAGTACTTTTTCAGTTGAATTTTAACCATTATCTTCATTAAATTAAACACAGCACCAAAGGTATTTGAGGGTTTACACACTATCTCAGACAATCAGACTTGCGCTTGGATGATTGATTGACCAAGGTAATCATTTTCTTCTGTGATTGTCGAGGAAACATATGGAATCGTGCTAAATAAATTTACACAGCCACAGTTAAAGATCACTACAGGAACTTGTCCCTGCAATAACTTGGACTAGCAGATGCAACACTAATATTTTAACATTGCTGGACTGACTCTCTCCCTCCCCAAATAAACAAACTGTTGGCACAAAGAAGTTATCTCGAAACACGTAAACCACAAATACTTAAGTTTGAAAATTGAGTTGTAACGTGGCCCAAACCTTTACCCAAATATTTATCTGGAATTTGAATTTGTGACTTCACACCTAATCATTTTGGTTTATTTTAAACAAACTCAATTCTGTTTTCCTCATTATTAAATTCCATCTCAGAGCAGAGAAGACTGATCATTTCCATAATATTTTGTACCCTAATTTCATATACAAGGCATTCCTTTTAATCATTTATGTTGGACTGAGTGGTTAATAAACTCAGAATACATTACTTTTTCTGCTGCACCAAAACTTTAAGGTTCAGCAGTCTTGCCGTACTACCATACTTTTCAAGTACACCATAAAAGATGCATATGCTGTTTTGTTTTTTTGTTTGTTTGTTTTTTTTTTACCCATATGAGTAACCATATGAAACCATATGAAAGTAAAGCCTGTGGTTATCTTTACTTTCACTGAACTAAAGATAACAAGATCCAGTCCTTGACCAAATGGTTCTTAACTTTCACAAATGGTGTTGAACATTTGAATGTTTTGTCTTTTTCTTTTGGTATGCCTCTTAATCCTGGATAATAATACCCTTGCTTAGCCTTTGACCCCATCTTCTAAGCGTTTGGCTGGAACTGTGGGAGTGTCATGTGACTTTAGTAGGTCAAAAGTCAAGGCAGGTTTAGGAATCACACAAACACGTTCACCACCACAAACCACAGTGACAGCTGAACCAACAGAATGCCAGTTCAGACAAACAAATACACTCAGACTCCCAGTATGTGACCACTTAACCATAAGTGGAGAAACAGCTTTGTGTTTTTCTGGGGTTATCCTAATAAAAAAAAAAATACATACAAGAGGGGAAAACTCTCTGCTTCCTCAGGTGTTAGTCTCAACTTCTTCAGTTCTTTTGTTCAACTGAATTGAAAGTTGTTGTTGTTGTCTTAACTGTTCACTGTAAATACTGTTCAGACAGCATCTGTTGCACTTGTACAATGTTCTCACACAGCAGTTTTAAATCTTGCTTAGACAAACAAACACAACTGCTGTTCACCCTGAAATGTTTCTGCTTCATATACAAATGCACTCGTCTGCACTACCACTATTACCCTTCATTCCCTAACGTTGAGATTTGTAATTTATAATCAAGCTTCAAGAGTCCCCTACAGTGAGGTAATTGGATTTGGAGCCCTTAATAACAAAAAGGTAGATATAATTAGCATAGTCCAGTGACATGTTTTCCATGCTATAAAGTGTGTCACTTAACAGCTGCTGTTACTGAGTTACACCAAGAATAATGTATTTCAGTAATATTTGGCATTTAGAGCTTCATCCACACTATTTCAATAAGATGTTTGTGAAGATAATGTTCATTTTACTTGAATATTAACAAGATATGTAGGATCTAGATTAGATATATATGTGTCTGTCTTGAGGTATAAAAACACTTTTTTTGGTGCTACAGTGCTCTTTGTCCCACCGCCTCATCAGAGAAGAGCTCCCACTTAAGAGGATTGTCCACACAGTGAAGTAGAAGCTGCCATTTTTGTGCTCATTTTGGTCTGTCTGGATAGATCTACACTCCAGATCTGCAGCTCCTCTATTTTTGTCTTTGAAGAAGGTAGAATGACAATCCACAAGGTTTCTTTTTTTCATTAGAAAAACTCAGCATGAGTGCACAGAAAGGCAAAGGTCTCTGAAAATGACGAAAAGGCACAGATTTTGTGTCATCATAGGACCAATTTAAAAAAATATATAGATGCTCAGCTTTATTTAACACTTGTTACTTATTGTAGATGTGTGGTTAGGTAAACATTAAGATGTCTCAGATCAGTACTTAATGGCTTAAAACTAACATGAATAGTGACAGCAGTGGGGGCGTTTTCAGTTTAATTCGTGAGATCATGTTTCATGGAGGTTTCAATTAATAGCCACTTTTACACAGTGTTAAAAAGACACTGGAGAGCTCTTCGTCATTCCACCTCCACTTTCCAGCTGTGCATTCACAGTGATCTTACAAAGATGCAATATTTCCTCGTCAGCAAGTGTTTTTACAAAGCATTCTGCAATCTGAAGCCAATCCTTTGCCTCGGCTTTAGGCTCCATGGTCAGCAACAAGTCCTTTATGTCTCTGCTCACTGACTGATATATTCAGGTGGTGGTGAATAAAAACATACAAAAACATAAAAATGTTAAAGTTTCTCCAGATTATTCAAGTGGGACACATGTAGTGGTAATGGCCTCAGTTTTGCCATTGCTGCTGGTGTTTGTGGTGTTTCTGAAGCTCCACCTTCAGCAGGTGGAGGCCTCCAGGTAGTTAAGCACAGCAACGGAGTTCGCTGAGTAGCTCGAGCTCTCTGTCATGTCACAGAGTTCAGCAGCCCTCTCCCTCTCTGAGCAACGTAGTCCCAGACCTGGTCGTGTTTTTTCCACAGCGTCCTTGGCATGTCTGTCACTTTTCAGCGTGGTTTCGAATTCCCCCATTGCATTGCCATTTCCCACAGCACAGATTTTGCCACTGTTTTACCTTTATTACAACCACTCAAGGCCAGAAAATGTCACTCACGGCCTGGAAAAATAAAAGCACTCCAGAGCGTCACAAACTGACTGTGTGAATGGTGCTAACATCTTATGTAAACTTCAGTCGGCTGGTGTTTTTAGGTACTGTAATAGTTTATTTTTAGAGTTTATTTTTGCCTATTTCATGCCTGAATAAACATTATATTGGATTTATTTGACAAATAATGATAATGTATCTTTCTTTTGGGGCTCTAATCTCTTTTCAGTGGCCACTTATGTATATCAGTGACTTGATAAAATTTACATTTTAAGGCAAAGTCTGAGGTCGTTTTTTGAAGTCTCACAATCTTTTAAAATATTTTACTCCAACACAGTCTTCGGGCATACAGTCTTTGCCATCTTTTTCTGCACTTCTACTTCCTTAGATAGATAATCAGATATTTCACCTCCCCTCATTATTTTCTACTTAAGCTTTTATTGCCTCATTGTTTGGACCGCGCGTCTCTGTGATTAAAGCTTCATAATGAAGTATCACATTAGGAAAATGAAGCAAAGTTAAATTTAGTTTAACTTCAGGGACGTTACATCACGGCAGCTCCATTTTCCCTGTACCATTACAGCAGCAGTTGTGGGACACTTTCTGTCATTAATCTGTTTTATCACCCGGCTGTCAAAATAGCATCATTTTCTCTAGGAGAGAATTTGACACTGTTGAATGCAGTTTGAATAAATTAAGTATATTCCCAAGTCTAAATCTAAAACCATTTTTAAATGGATATCAATACAAGTTGTGGACTGAGCTCCATGAAGGCTTGCAAAGAAATAACTATATTAGAAGTATATTTCCTCATCTTCTCCTCGCTCCTCTTCCACTCACGTCCAATTTCACTCTTTGCATCCCCCTCTTTTGTTTTTCTCACCTCCCATCATTTCTGCCTCTCATTTCCTTCTCCTCACACCAAAGCGACAGCGTTTGTACTTTAGCATTTGGTTTTATTGAAATGATCTGTTTGCAGTCTGGCTGCCATTAGTTTTTCACAAGACGTCTCTCTTTCTAATGGTGCCCTGAGATAAGGCATGTTGATGGATTGTATGTAGCTGTGTGTTTGAGATTGTGGGTTTCCACTTGTGTAACAGCTGTATGCCGTACTTTTAGAAAGAATGAGTGAAAGTGTGTGTGTTTATGAGAGAAAGGGGCAGGTGCAGAGGACACATAATGAATCCTTGTTTCCTCTGAAATCCAACAGAAATCTTTTTAAATACCATGGAAATGGAGTGGCTCGCATTACTCTCAATTACTGTCAGACCTGGAGAGGAATCCCTCAAATTATCCTCTCGAATATCCGATCTGATCTGTGAGAGACCTATCTATAAAGCCAGTCTTCCCTACACAAGTACGGCATAGTTGAATTTGACTCCAAACGGAGTCCTCAATGGCTTTTCTGTTCAGCTTGGAACGCTTTCTGTTTCTCTTTTTCGGTTTGATGACTCTCTCAGTGATGTTAAACGACTTGTTGAATGTGCCAGGAATCTGTTCTCAGTCATTACATCTGTGTCTCTCGTTGTGTCTTCCACTGCGTCTTTCTCACATACACACATCAGCGCGCGCACACCGACAGGCCAGCAGCCTCCTCATTTGGTCTAAACTCCCATCCAGCTGTGCTCTAATTTGCCTCCTCCAGAGAATAAGAGGTTTGATTCAGAGTGATTAGTAGCGAGCATTGCAGTGAAACACGATCTGTGCAAGTTTGCTTGTTGCAAAATGTTATCTCCGCCTGCGCGTCTACGTAACTGTTTTAGTTCTCATATGAAACGCTTGTCCGTGTGTGTATGTGTGTGTGTGTGTGTGCATGCATATGTGAGTGCATGCCAGTAATGGTTTCCATCCACATTGCTCTGTAATCCCCAGCTGCTGTGCAGTGCTGACTTGGTTCCTGGAGGGAGAATTCCAAACTTGCCACCGGATTTACAGTAGATTTTCCAAAGATTACCACTGGATTTCTAAGGCATTTCCAATATCGACACTCTCATAACACAGTAATGCTGCAACGGTTTTCATTTTCACCCTGTCAAATGTTCTACTGGATTATCAATTAATCGTTCAGTTAAAAGGCGGATAGTTAATTTCAGTCAAGAAAACAGAATTCTTTTAGGAAAATCTGTTCAACCACATTGTAATATTCAGAGTTTTACTCAGCGCTTGCAAATCCACATTCAGTAAACCTAAGGTGGATTCCATAAATTTCCTTCCAAACTACTTATGCACTGCAAGCCTTAAACTTTGTAGGACTTTGTAGGAACACAAATGTCCCAGACCAGGAAGAGTGAAGTTCACACACAGTTTATGCAAATGTCTACATGGTCCAAACACTACACAGTAGACAGGCCCCTCTGTCTCTGGCACTTTCTTGTAACTTGTAGAAACCTTTCACCACTGTTGAACCATTTGTGACAGTAACAAAGGTAGTTCACTTACCTGCATGTTTTTGTTTACATTAGTTTTATGTATATAGAGTACCATATAAGTCATGGATTAGGGAACATCAACAAGGACACACAGATCAGGAAGATTGGATCTGAATCAGATAAGTCTAAAAATCAGTTATGGGTAGCAATCTGAGCACAGCCCCACGTCTGAGTCTGAAACTGTCATTCGGCGAGCAGCTAAGTTTGTCACAGATCCACTTTTTTCTTTAACCACCATCATACAACATGGCTTGTTCCTCTGAAATGGGAAACAGCAATCACATAAGATGCTCATCCCAGAGACAGGAGACCGCAAGAGCAACACTATAAAAATAATCAAATATTCCTTCAAATTAAATTCATACTATTTTAACAAGAAACATTCTCTTGTGCTTTCAATGAGAGCTATCAATTTTTTGTTGCATATTAAATTAAGTAATAATAAACATGAGCTATTTTATTCTGCCATTATTGTCCATTTCAAAGACAGATGTCCGGGTTTGAAGGTCTCAGACTTCATCATGTAGGCAAGAGTTGACTCAAGGTTTCAAGATGCACAAGTTTATTTTCCAGAGCTGTGTACATGTACATCTACATGTGCAAGCACTGCAAACCATGAAGATTAAAAAATGTGAAGTCGTGTCACAAATATAAAAGTGACCAAGTATTGCTGTTTGGAAAAAGATTGCAGCTCTAAAAGTAATACATTTATATGAAATAAGATTCATCTAAACATGTAACAGATAATATTGGCAGTAGTCCACCATAGTTTATTGAGTTTTTATTATCTTGCAAATCCTGGAAATATTCTATATTTCGGACTGCATACAACTCTTGTTCTCCTCTTACTACTTTAACTTTCTTCTCCACACTCTTATCTCTCTTTTCCCTGTCCTCTTCACTTCGCTGTCACTTTTTGCTCTTATCTGCCTCAGTGACATTATCATGTCCAGAGTCCAAATGACAGGTTGACTGTGAGCGCAGGTATGCTGGGCAGAGTGCCCTGCAGTTTGGCTGGCAGGCAGACATGACATCAGAAAACGTCCACAAAGAGGGAGACGGAGAATCGGGGCAGACACATGTACAGACGGGGAGGTTGGCTCTTCACAGCAGAGGAGCAGACGAACCGGCAGCAGATATCAAGAACAGAGACACTTGAGACGTTCTGCTGATCTGCTTACCCTCAGTCGCTGCAATAAATGGAGCAGAATAAGTCAGAAGTCAGATGACAGGTGACAGATGTACTTGACAGATGAGTTGACATAGCAGCAGAAATCTAATTTGTGTGTGCATGCCCATACATGCAGAAACATGCTAACAGTGCACATGGAGCCAGGAGGGGCTGAAGCAGACACGCCAAACATGATGGGCATGTAGTTAGTTAGACATTTCCACTGCTGACCACCCAGACTGACACAAACAGGCGTCAGCTTGGAGACCACCAGCGCTCTGTGTACGTAGGTCTGCTGCAGGATTTATGCTTAAATCTGTTTCCTTTCTTCTGTATAACATCCACGTTATCTCCAGGCAACGTCCACCAGGTCAACGTCAAGGTAGCTGAGGAGCTGTGGAGCCCCTCCCACTCAGCCATTCTTTTCAGTGATGTAATTACGAGTAACATGACTCTGTGCACATAGATCCCAAGAACATGCTTCACGATTCTCAGCAAACATTTGCTTTTTTAAAAAAATAAATAAATTCAAACTATTGGGTGTGCAAATGCACAAGACAGAGTAAAGCAATAAAATGAAATAAGTGAGTGAAGAACCTCAGTAGGTCTATAAAGAGATAAATGAAAGAGACAGAAAGATAGAGAGACAAAACCTAATACCTCGTAATGTTTGCTATGTAGGCAACACATGTTTGTGTACTCGCTTTCTGCAGGGCACAAGACATCGATATCTATTAACAGGACTAGACTGGATTACACAGCTGTGTGTGTGTGCGTGCGCGCTTGCGTTAACTGAGCCTTAGCCCACTTAAAACTGTCACATGTCACTTATATTCTGTTGCTATGTGATCTTTGGCTGGAATGAGCTGTTGGCTGCGTGCGTGCCTCTCCCACTCGTCTCTCCAGTCGTCAGCAGACTGTTTCCAGCAGGTTTTCATGAATATTTCAGCCCTGCAGTCGGCAGACTGGCAACAAGTGTGCTGTTAACATTTGCTCTCTGAACATGATGAAGCCCATTGGAAGACAGTCACAAGTCGAACAGAAAAATGGCAAATGTGGTGGACATAGTGCAAGCAGCAGGTTGATTATTTATTTTATTGTTCGTAGGTTCAAGTGACATCTGTGATGCAAAATTATTCAAGGCAGCCATGTTTCTTCCTCTGATTTTGCGACATAAAATCAGTTGCATTGTTCATGCATTTCTGAGCCATTTTGAAATAATAGAAAATCACAGATTTGATTCCTGCTGAAACTACTGATTATTTTGATAGCTGATTAGTTTATCATTCATTTTTCAATTCAAGAGTTATTAGTTTTAAAAAACAGTATTTGTATTCAGATGTTGCTTTTGTCTCTTTGTTAAAGAGACATGTGACATGTGCACTTTTCTCTTCTAGAAGAGGCCCTTTGGATCCAGCTGAGTATCCCATGCAGCCATGGGCTGGTCATTACCCCGGACCTCCTCAGGCATACCCCCAGTCCCCATCCTACCCCAACCCCAGCTCCCAGTCAGGCCCATCTTACCCCGGTTATCCATCTGGCCAGCCATACCCACGACCTGGTGACCCTCGAGGTGTCGAACATAGATACTACCCCCTCCCCAGGTGAGTAAATCTCTCAGAGTTGTTTTATATCATGTTGCATGCTGCTCTAATTAGGTCCCTGAGGTAAAAGCCTTGTTTTACATTTAAGTGAATCATCAACACGTTATCGAATCACTAAACCTATTACGTGTTTGTTCCTCTTCCTTTTCATACTTTGATGATGTCTTTTCTTCGTTTACATTTCTTTGCGCTGACCCTCAGTTTGATGAAGTCTTATGTTCTGGTCCTAGCTCCCAGCAGAGAGGGCCCTTGCGACAGGATGTGCCCCCGTCTCCCACCCCTCCACTCCGTGCACCGCGGTACGACACTATGGCACGTGGAACTGTGGGTGGAGGTTACAGGTAGGGCTCCCACATGGACAATTTCAGGTAGGTTAAGTTATGAAAGTTTTCCTTTTACATTACAAATTGCGATTGTGCTACTTCTAGCTCTGTTAATCTGACTGCATGTTTGACTGGTTACAGGCAGTGGACTGAGCCCAATACAAACCAGTACAGACCAGTGTGGCCATACTGGGGTGGCAGCAGCGACACTAACCCAGACAGAAGAATGCCATGACTGCAGATGTGTAGACAAACCAGGTCCAAAGATGAAAACAAGCACCTTCTCTGCTTCCAGTATTCCAGTGAAAAACACTTGTGTAATTTGAGCCCCCCCACCCCCATTATCAAACTCGGTTCTGTTTGAAAAAGGTGACAATACACTCACAAGAAGGGAGAAGGAAGTGCATTAGAGAGTGGCCAGCGTAATTCATGTCCTGTTGTTTGAAGTCATTTGATTTGCTTTGAATTTTCACAGAGTTCAGAATTGTGAGTTGTTACTTTTCACTCTCTTCTAATTAAGTTGTCTCCTTCAGAGACAGAGGCGCAAAACGTGCACACCTCTCATGACCTGTTCCTACCGGTTTCACTAAAACTACTCCAACAAGTCTACATCTGCAATGTCTGTTTTGAAAAGTTACCTTTGTGACATTAATCAGAGATAAATAACACTCTTCAGTGTTATTAGATTTGTAAACTAAGACCACATTTGTGAGATATGAAAGCAGTTTATTTTAACAAAAAATTTTAAATCAAGGACTTTTGAAGTTCTTAAATCATCCTGTTGAGTGGGTATGCTGATGATTATGATAAAAGCAATAAAATAGTCATTGGTTTCAAATTCTGTGGATCCCACGGCAGCAAATTAGTTTTAGTTTCAGTTCTTTGTTCTAATGGTTACAAATCAGGAAAAAAATAGCATTTTAAATGGTACGATGTACCTGTCCATGCTGGACTACCAGCCTCAACAGGGCATGAAGACGTTTGGGATGTTACACGAGTGAGCTTTTTTAAGCGTTTTTACCAAACAGAGAAAATGCCACTTGCCAGTCTCCACAAACACAAAGTTCATCACTGCTGCGTAGGAATTATGGAAGTTTTTATACAACACAGTAAAGCGCTGTCTGAATTATCTGTCTGTGTAAATGATATGCTTTTAATAACACTGCAGTTGCCTTTTTTCTTCATCCAAAACACTTCTGTCATCACAGAAGAGTTTTATTGCATTTTGAGGGGAGGATCAGATAAAACCCATGTCGAAAATCACAGCTTGGTTTGCAGCACTTATGAGCGATTCTTGTTCAGTTTTGAAACTACACAACAATAGCAACATTTTCAAGATTTCAAATAATCCAGAACAGTTCTGAATCTCCAAGAGAACTTTACCAGTTCTTACTTTTATCTCGGCTCATTTCAGTTATTCCAGATTCCCTCAACCTGAATGTATGATGACCTTTGGTCATCTGTACGTAATTGATGTTGTCGACCTGTGTTTGTTGAATCATCTTAGTATGATTAGACTTGGAACTGATTTTTGTTGTTTTTATTTGAATATCGATGTAATTTGCTCTAATTTGCAGGTGTAATCAGACCAGTCCTTTAGAGACTCCAACTGTAAACACAGGACAACCACAGCTTTGAATGATCACCAGTGTTCATATCAACATACAGATTCTGACATTCAAGTTGTAAGATCTTGAGTTGGTTTACTCTAGTTCGGATGTAAAAACATCTAACATGATGGAGTCCTGCCAAACAGGGTTTTATACCACAGCTTAGACGCTTACTAACCCATTAGGATAGTCCTGAATAACATTTCTGTGTTTCCCTCCACAAGGCTCAGCAGTATTAATTTCAAAAAATGTTTAACATAACCTTTAAAGATAAAGTGGACTAAGTATAAAATACCACAAAATTGAATGTTGAGACTGATTTTGATTGTAAACCATAAAAACAAATGTTACATGTTTGTTTTTCTTTTTTTTTTTTTAAAGCAGAACCTTATGTTTTCCCTGAATAAATCTGGATTTTATTTGAAAAATGAAGGAAGAAGGAAGGTTGGTAGAAAATAAGGAAATCAAGATGATGCAGTAAAAGATGGGAGGTGTGTGAGAGAGAGAAAGAGTGATTACAGAAGTGAGTGGTAGCGTAATACGTGAAAATCATGACAAAGTTGGGTTTGATATGGAAAATTCAAATAAACAAAGCATCGATTCAGACATTTATCTTTGATTATTTTTCTCAAAAGATACAAAATTCAGAGTAAACCCAAGATATTTCCTTTTTTCCATCAACTTCATTTTATTTGTTTAAATGCATGTTTTTTTCGTTTTGGATCTGCAACACAGCAACACAAAGTTCAAGACAACAGTGTTTGACCTCAAGTGTAGTTGTTGCAGTAACACCACTTACAAGCTGTTCTGGCATTGAGGATGCTGGAGGATGAAGGTTTTCATCTCCTATTTTGTCCCAGTTTTTCTGTAACCGGTCATAAAAGGTTCTGCAGTACTGGGTCATTGTTATATTTGACCTGTCCACACCTTGTTAGGTTTGGACAGACCAGTCCAGTATCCCCGTCTCCCCCAGCCACTCTTTGGTAATGTGTGCAGAATGCGCTCTTGCATTGTCCTGCTAAAAATACCTGGATTTAATGGGAAATATGTCATTTTGAGAGCAGCATATGTTGATTTTAAAATTTTATTTTATTGCAATAATGTTGCCATCACAGAAGTGTAAATGATGTTTTCTAAGTGTACTGACCCAACTCCATACCCTCACAGAGCCTGGCTTTTGGACTTGTTGCTGAAAACAGTCTGGATAGTTCTTTTTGTCTTTTGATACAAAGCACAGACAGTTTTTTATACAGACAGTTTTTAAGTTACATTTGTAAATATACCTGTTTATCATAGTGTTGATAACAAGTTGGTATTACTTATTGATGATTGATCATTCTTCATCTGAGGGATTAGAGATCACAGGTCTCCAGCTTAGACTTGCACATTTATTCACAGAAATCACTCCAGATTTTTTGATACCATGCACTTCAGAAGAAGAAATACGTAAATCCCTACAGTTTTTCTTTGAACTACTTTCCCTTTAAAGATTTCAGTTTATTTGTTGATGAAGATCTTCTGCCCATCTTTGCTCTTAAAAGACAATCATTCAACATCACCTGTTTAGAAGATATCATCACTTTTGTCCTCCATTTCCTTATGAGGACCAAACTTCCTCTCATATATATATACATATATATATATGTGTGTGTGTGTGTGTGTGTGTGTGTGTGTACATATATATATACTTATATATATGTAAATATATATATGTATATATATATACATATATACTTATATATATGTAAATATATATATGTATATATATACATATATATATACTTATATATATGTAAATATACATGTGTATGTGTATAAATATATATATGTATATATGTACATATATATCTTAAATGTTTTAACACATTAAATGAAGTTGATGACAAAAAAGTACCATTAAATATCCTGGATTTGAAGTGTCTAAGTCAAAATGATTTCACAGTTACTGTTATTTTATTTAAATTTACCATATTATCCCAACTCATTCTGATTCAAAGATGAAGAAGATTATTGTGGAAGTAGATGGAAGGTGAGGTTAGTAAATATATATTGCAGGGACACTAAAATATTTTGAGTTTACGGAAGTTTGATGATGACTAAGACGACAGGAAACTTTTTAAAAGATTGTGCAGCGTTCGTTCTGCAGAAGAATATGAGTGCTCTTTTACCGACTGAATGTTACAACTTTTGCATGTATTCCCAATTTATTAATAACTTTTTTGAATAACTTTTTAGAAAATTTTTCTACTTCAAACATCTGTCAGTATATCAATGAAATGAAATTAAGTACATTGTTTTGACTGACTGCTCTTCTCAGTCAAATATAAAAGTGTGTATCCACCATGAACTTGTCTTGATCACACAGTGCTGACGTTACCACAGCCTCAGTGTCCGTTTACAGTAACAGCACAACGTGAGTGATTGCATACTGGAGTTAAGTCATTAAACAGCTCTGAGAGAGCAGGAACCAGCAGATAAAACACATATTTTGGTGTAATTGTTACATAAAACAGGTCAGACCTTAAACATGGAGGTTTCCTCAGCTGCATGTATCTGAGTCCGGCATCAGTGGTCGATGGAGATTTCTGAGTCACTTGTTACACATGACATGAAAGATTATTGTCTGTTACTCCTCTGATTCTTGTACACGTCTCATCTGTTTTTATCTTTTTGTTTCACTTTTATCTGGATGTTTCTTCATAATGAGAGCTGATGTTTGGTTTGAGCAGAGCCGCAGGTTGTTTGACTGATGTCGCCATGTTTCCATGGTAACCACATAGTTTTGATAATGTTTGCCTTAAATTCAGTCCGTGTTGTTTTGTCTACATACATTTGACATGTAAACTATTCACTTTGCAGCAGTTCTCTGTTTGTTTCATTGACACTTTGAAGAAACCAAAAAGAAGGGATAGTGAGACCTTGTGTATCATGGTAAACGTGTCAAAGATCCTGTTTGTCTCTGCTTTTTAGCATTAAAGTATAAGTTGCACATGTTGAAGGTACTTGCTAAAATCTTCTATATGAAGGGTTCTGGTACTCCTGAAGGAACCAACCTAATAACCTCTGTCTTAGAAGTATAACTGTTTTTTTTTATGTTATCATTATTATTATTATCATCACACTGCTTACATCTAAAAATCAAAATGCAAGTCTCATTTTATAATGTTGTAACAACTCTGTTATTGTTTTTCAGCATTTTAAATCTATGTATATATCTTTTTTTCATTAAAATGTTCATTTTAAAACACATAAAATGTCATGCTTTTGTAAAAAAAAAAAGGAAAAAAAAGAAGTTCTACATTTACTTCTCCTTACGTGGCACTGCATGTCCAGCACATCTGCTGAGGTTAATTAAATATGAGTCAGGAGACATTATTTCCCTCATGTCCCCATACCCTGCAAGGTCGATCATTAACATTGCCAAACCAATTTAGTCCATCACTTAAGCAGCTGATAAATTGTACCTTTGTGATAAAAGATAGATGTTGGCCCCAAATTAATGGAAGACTAATTATCAATTAGAAAAAGAAGATGAGGAATACTGATTGTCGTACAAAGTTTTCCCAGTTTTTCTGGCATAATGCCATCGTACGACGAGGTCAAATCCCTCTACTTAATAAGCATTTAGTCACAGTGTGTGGCTTCAGGTGCTTTCTTATTCGTCAGACAGCGTGGTCGTCGGCTGCTATCAGAAAAAGTTAGAAGTAATGACACGCGGAGGCCGAGGAAATGTTTTATCAGTCAAAGCTTAATTAGCATATCCCAGACCTGGACAATGAAGACAAAAAAAAGAAAAGTAATTAAATTCTCCCGAGTCATCGCCAAGGTTTAATGTGGATCTAGAACGTGTATCATGATGTGTATAAATGTAACGTCTACATAGGTCCATCCAGATGTTTGTGTTGGTGAACACCAGAACCAAACCGGAAGAAGAGGCTCATCAGAGTTCATTTCTGCAGCCGTCCGACTGAACTGATCAAACATGTCGAAACAGCGAATGAAACAAGTGGAAGGACTTAGTGACTGCTCAGCTGGCTGTTTTGTCTGACACCTCAATTTTTGATAGGTTAAATCTGTCAGAGGAGTGAAAAGTTTTTGTTTTTTGTTTTTTTTTTTACCTAACTTTTCCTTTATAGGTTTAATTTTAGCCTCAATTTAAAAAGCTTTAGAGGAAAGAAGAAAGCGGTGGTCAGGGGCAACCTCCAATTTTCCTTTTTGAAGCAAATACAGAAGTGTAGTTCCTTATGTGACCACTGGGGACTGACTCCAAATGTGAGTAATTTCCACTGAACCCCATGTTAAACAACCAACTTTATTGCAAAATAAACATGTTTAAAACATGATACAGAAAATGATTTTGGTCTTCATAGCTAGATGTTACATCATTGACCACATTGTGGGTGAATTTTTATGTACCTAATGAGTTAAAAATTTATTAAACCAAAAACATTGCAGACTGATGGTGTCAAACAGGTAGCAGTCATTACTTAAAAGAACTTATAGTGACCTTGACCCTGACTCTAAGCTTTTCCATTATGTGGGATTCCTACTGCACAGCATGGTGGCCCACCCCTTGGAGGACATCTATCATTCCTCTACCCACGAAACCCTGTCCATCCGACCCTATACACTATTGACTGTTGTACTCACACTTTTAAATGCAAGACACCCACCTCCAGTCTGCATCAGGTCTCTGTCAATGGTAACACAACAGAACAGATCAACAAATTCAGATACCTCGGACTCACCCTGGACAATCACCTAGCCTTTGACCATCACGTAACTGACACCCATAAACACAAACAGCAAAGATTAAATATTAATTAAATATTACAGACTTCTTTACATTGTTCCCCATCATTCATAAATATGATGCAAGAGTATAATCCAATCCAATTTCTTGTATTTTTCCGCCAGTTTTTAAACGATGCTGTCAGTCTCCAACAAAAAGACACTAAACAAGATCACACACATACAGTAAAAAATAATCCACTCTCCTGAGATATTGAGCACACCTGATATCTTGGGTGTACCCAATATCTCAATACTCAATGCCAGATCCATACCCCGGCTTGCCAAAACAGTTACCACAGACACTGAATACTCCCTCAACATCTGCTTCAAACTGTCACCCAGTTGTACTGTGTCCTGTACCCCGCAGGTACGGGACACTGAAATGGAGAAGGGCATTTTTTAACAGAAGCTTTGTACCATCTGCCATCTCCAAACCCAGCAAACTAACTCACTGATCAATAACTTCATTTCACAATACTATCTGGTTTCTATTGCTTGGTGGTTTTGTGTGTGATGGCTGTGTTGAATGTTGTGGTTGTGTTGACAGTCTATGAAAACAAACTTTCTGTGAGGACAATAACATAATCTGTCTAATCGTTCATGTTTTAAAGCTAATATAGCGCTGTTAATTAACAGACCACCATGACTGGCTCTGGGTTGGCCTGGAAGGGTTAAAGGGCAAAGGTGGCTTAGCCAGCTCACTAGCTGGGGTTGCAGAAAGTTCTCCCGTAGAAGCTAGCAGAGCTCCAGCTGGGCCCAGCCGTTCTCGTTACAGGGTTTGTTTTGGTAGAAACTAAGATGGATGGATGGATGGATTCAGAATGAATGTATTATAATGTTGGTATCACAGGTTGGCATGAGCCCAGCTAAGATGAAATAGTTTGCAGTAAATGTATTAGGTTGAATGTTTTCCAAACAAATATCAGGTTTTTTATTTTTAAATTTCACCCATTTGGCCTCTAGCATATGAACACTACCAGAGTGGTGAAAACTAGAGAGAAGCATGGCATAACTAGTACTAATATGGATTTAATAGGTATTTTTACAAAGCACTTTGGTAGTGTGACAGGGCTACTGAAGCATTTCATCCTGTGTACTTGAGTGCCAACAGCACATATTGCACATAAACCTGCAGACACAGATCAGGAGCTCAGTTTCCATGTCATACATTAAAACAGAATAGTGTGAAGAAACTCAAAACTTAAGTGAGCTGAGGTGAAACGCTACACTGGTCAGAGATGACAAAGAGCCGAAAGTAGCTCCAATAACCCCTCTCTATGAGCGCAAAGCATGTCAGAAACCACAACACTTCGAACCTTAGATGGGCTACAACAGCTGAGGACCATGCTGGATTCCTCTCCTGTCAACTAAGAACAGAAATCTGAGAAACAGAATCCAACAAACTGAACAGTTGAAGACAGAAAAGTCTGCTCTGGTCTTGATTTCAGCTGACGCTGCACATAATACACTAAGAGTTTGTAGTGGTCTTGTGCTTGCAAATTTTCCTAAAGCTATGTTTGAAGGACTGTCAAAGAGCTCAGTTGACTCTGACTGCATGGAGTAGGTATTGACAGACTGGGTGTCTGATTGCTCCAACCTCCTTCCTGGGACACATGAGGCATGTTGTAATTATTGGTTATTATTAGTAGTCTTAATAACTATTGTAAACCACTGTAATTAGGATTTCATATTAGGAGTAGCTGCCAGCTTGTGGATATGTGAGAGCCATCGTCTGCTTGGCATGGTATTGTTTAATCACAGCCATTAGTGTCAGCCAGACGGCTGCTTTCGGTTTCTGGACTCCTGATTGCATGTACACACTGTTTGAAGGTTGTACTTTGAAGGTCAGACCTGTGAAATACCTGACTAACCTATTCAGAACAAAGGCTTTCATTGGACAAGACATGATGATTTCCTTCTTTCTTTCTTGTTTTTTTCTTTTTCAAAATTTGGCTTGAGGAAGTATTTCTAAGGTGAAGTTGAAAATGGCAATAACTTTGAAGAGGGAGGAGTCAATTATTATTATTATTTGGCTCTGTATAGTCAAAATTTTCTCACTATGAGTTACGATGACCCAGACCACAAGAAATATGATTGGTAGATTATTTCTTTTCTTTTTTTTTTTAATTTCTTGCCACTATGTCTTCTTCGCCGTTTTTAAGTTGGGTAGAATGATGGTTTACTATAGGCTTTATATATATATAAATATATATTTATCTATATCTATATTTATATATATATATATATATATATATATATATATATAGATAGATAGATAGATAGATAGATAGATAGATAGATAGATAG